>ML111729.1:0-23161 GCA_003697995.1 Taxidea taxus jeffersonii | reverse complement strand
GGTATGGTAACTATTTCGTTCTCTGCCAGACTTTGTTTCTGTTGTTGTAATGGAGAACAAAATTAGCCCTCCACTTGTTTCAATGATTTCAGAATATTGCATGAGAACCTTCTGCATGGGTGAGGTTAGGTCTTTTGAGTTTTTATTTTTTTCTTACAGCAAAATATCATTTTGTTCTGAAGATCACTGTCAGTTGATTGCATTATCATTGTGCTACTTAATACAAAAATAAACATCAGGAGAAAGACATTTTTGTGACTTCATATTCTTTTACATTTTTTTCTCAGTTTTATTTTATTGCCTTCAAACACATGCTTGAATTCTTTTCTCTTCTATGAATAGTCTGTGCCTTGCACTACAGTCATTGGCCTTGGCCATTTATCATCTGTCTTTCCCATTTGAGTGAAATCACTGGTTGTTACAGATTTTTTTTTGTTTGTTTTGTTCTTAGCAGGTAAAAGCTCGATTTTGAACTGCATGGTGCTTTCTTCACTTTATTAATTTGTTTTCTTGTAAATGTTATTAATAACTGAGTTCTTTAGAATACTGGAAGATAGCTACTTGGCTATTTTTATCTTTCATCGTGCAGGGATAGGTAATGGGTAGAGTCTGCCTTCTTACAGAGGTGTTCACACAATGGTAGGCACTATGGAAAGATGTGTGAAAAAGTCCCCTAGTGACACAATGATGTACTACTCCAGGGTGGAGACTAACTTCAGAGAATTCAGAATGATTAGGAATGGAAGAATCCTGGAATCACCTGAGTGGCTGGGTAAAAGGTTTGCTGGGATCTGGGTAGAGGGAGCAAAGCATCATGGAACCAGGGTTCCCTGTGTCATGTCTGGCCCTTGTTGGGTACCCGACCACGGATAGCTGCTTCACCTTTCTGGGCCTCTTCCCTCAGCAGTAAAATGGGACAATAATGACACCCACCTGATTGGGTTTTTTGACTATTTGATGACTTAACAGCTAAGCCTCTGCCTATGCTTGGATCATGGTGAGTGTTATCTAAGTGTTTGTTGAATAAATTAAAATTAAATATTACACTTCAGAAATAGAATGCCTAGTCATTCATAGACCCTAATTGCTCTGTATATTAGACAGAAAACAAACAAACGGAAGAATTGTCTTCTTTCTTGGGAAAAATTATAATCAAAACTGCCAGGTTGTTAGAGTGTCAGATTGAATAAATTTTATTACTATTTTAAAAAAATATTTATTTATTTATTTATTTATTTTGAGAGAGAAGGAGAGAGGGAGAGAGTGGGCCAGTGAGTGGGAGCAGGGGCAGAGGGAAAGAATCTTCAAGCAGACTCCCTGCTGAGCACAGAGCCCCATGAGGAGCTCAGTCTCACAGCCCTAAAATTATGATGTGAGCTGAAACTAAGAGGTGGACACTCAACAGACTCAGCCCTCCAGGTGCCCCAGATAGGATAAATTTTATAAGCCATTTGGTTTCCTCATAGAGTGGCCTGAAGTAAGGACAAAGGAGGGGATAGGGAGGGCTCCCTGAGACACCTTGATTCACTGTCCTGGTCTTCAACAGAGGGAAGAGGTGACAGTTAACATACTGGGGATGGGTGGGGCTACAAATTTAGAAGACCGCACCCCCTTCCAGTATATCACAAACCTTTCATCTGGTTGTAGGAAGCCTCCGTGCCACAGGAAGCAGAACTGTTTTGATTTAGCACCTAACTGCTGATAAGAGAAACTAGATCAGCTCTGGTCTAAGGCGCTGTAAAAAGTAAGATGAATTTCAGGCACAAGAGAAGGATGGAAGGAAAGAAAATAAAGAAAAAGAGAAAGAAAAACAGGAAGGAAGGAAAGAAAGAGAAAAATAAAGAAAAGGAAGAAAAAAACTCTAGATGCAAATCAGTAGGGAAAGGAAAGGTTACTGTTTGATTAGCGAGGTTCATCAGGGTCTATTAGAAAACCTGCCATTCAGAAGGGCTATTTCTGTCTTAAAAATTATTTTCCAGGAAGCACATACAAAGGGGAATAACTACTGACCACACTTGGCTTTTTGGGGTTTGAGATCTTTTTATTTTCAGTTGATGTAAAGTGATGGCTTTGATAAGGAGGCAGAAAGAAAACCTGGAGAAAATTCAGTGTGGACCTTGTTTTTGATATGCAGAAGTTAAGAAGTAAACAAGACAGGTATAAATGAGAGTTTATCCTCTTGCACAATTTTGAGGTCACAGAAGCATAAACTGTGATAGTTCCCAGAAATGGAAACTGCACTCTCTAACCAGCAAGCAGACTATAAACTGTATCAGGTAAGAAAAAGATGTGACTCTTGGGGCAGACTTGATGGTCCTTATTGAAACTGAACTGAGAAATTGACAATGTCGGTCTTCAAAAAGGAGATTGGATTAGATTATCATCTTTGGGTGTGGTGAAATGATTAGTTTATAAGTAATGATATTAGAATTGGTGATCAGAATTTTAGTCTGTTGTTACTTTTAGAAATTTTGAGTGTGTCTATATAACTAAAAATCTTTTTAAGGATCTTAGAAACTGCCAGTATACATTGACATTATCATCTTGTATAGCTTTATCTTTGGCTCAGTTTACAAATAAGCTGGATGGAAGCATTATGCATTTTTTTAATCTAGAGATTGTGCAAAAGCATTACCAGATAAAATATAGGATGCCCAGTTACATCTGGATTTCTGATAAACAGCAAACACTTTTTCTAATGTAAGTATGTTCAAATATTGCATGAGCCATACTAAAAAAATTATCCATTGTTGGTCTACCATTTAAATTTAACTGAGTGCCCGTTGCTAAATCTGGCAACCTTAATCTGGAAAAGTGAAGTGGCCTATTAATTATTCAGTCCTTCGGAGAGCACTTGCTCAGTTTTTAAATTTTTTTTAAATTTGGGTGTAGCTGACACATGATGTCACATTAGTTTCAAGTATATACTATAGTGATTCAGAAACTCTATCCATCATGCTCCGCTCACCCCAAGTATGGCTCCCACCACTTGTCACTTATAATACTATTATAATATCACTGTCTATATTGCTTATTCTGTGCCCTTTATTCCCATGACTTATCTATTCCGTAATGGGAAGCTTGTAACTCCCCACTCCCCTTCAACAATTTTGCCCATCCCCCACTCCCTCTTCTCTGGCTGTTGTAATTTACTGTGCTCTCCCCCTTCCATTAAACCTATTTCTGTGATGTGATCACACTGCAGTAACTTCTTTTAGCCTGTTCGCCATTCTTGCCTGGGCAGCACATCAGTTTATGATACTGTTTCTCAAACATTGGTGTAGCTACAAATCACTCAGGCATCTTGTTAAAATCCAGATTCTGTTTCAGCAGGTTGGGGGTGGGCCAGAGACCGTGCATTTGAACACCTCCCAGGTAATACCCGTGCTGCTGATCTGTGGACCGCACTTTGAGGAAAGTGTCTAGAATTGAGTTCCAATTTCAACTAAACAGAAGTAAAAACTATCATTAAGAATTTTTTAACACTTACTTCTTACATTTTTGCAGATACTTATTCTATTTTTTTAAGCCAGAGAATGCTAAATGTTATGCATTTTGTTAATGGAAGAAAAATGTATTAGGTTGTGAGAAAGTTCTGGAAAAGCACATGTTCCAGGAATTGGTCATTAGGCCGTCCATCCGTTCATATTTCTGGAAGAACCAGAAGCGTCATTAGAAAAATCACATGATTGTATTTGGTTAACAGGCCATCCTGGGAGCCAAGTCCCCAAATGTGGCTGTTACTGAGTATGAAAACCCGCTTGAAGTGATGTTTTTTTATGACACTGAATTCCTTCAGGGAAGAGCATGTTGAAATGATTTCAACATCTGCATCTAAAGGCTCAAACGTCCTTTTAAAATGAAAATCCCAGATTAACAGCTAAAGAATTGGGTTGCCAGGTATTTTGAGCCTTAGAATGGCAAAACCCAAATTAAGGAGAGGTGGTGCTTGTCGATCAGGAGAGCACTTAAGATTCTCACCAGTGTTCACACCTCATTCCCATCCTTCGCGAGACAAGCCACCGGCTGCGTGCCCTCACTAGATGCAAAGGATTCAGATTAAATCATCTCCATGCTGGAAGCTTTGTGTCTGCTCCTGACCCCGAAACCACGGTGCAGAGAGTCAGGGGGCCAAAGATGTGTTGACAGGCTGTGCGTCTGATGTGGCTTCTGTGTCAGACATGGGGCAGACGGGGAGGGGGAGGAAGTTGGCAGGGATGGGCAGGGGGGAGGGAAAAACTGCTAGACAACTTTTTGGTCTGAAGCTTAACTGTTGAAGTTTTTGCTGTCAGAGGGAATTTGAAGAGATGGAGTCAGCTACAGGATGAGTTAAAATGGGTTTCCTTTGAGAGGTGAATGCCATCTTGCTAGAGATCCCTTATTTAGACTGGAGGTTTCCATGGTTGGATTGTCTTTTTTTGGAATCTTCTGAGACCTGGCTAAGAGTGAGGGTCTTCTCTTGTGTTCTTTTGAATGCACAGAAGTCCACAGAGAAAATGAGATACGCAAAAGAGGCAGTTAAAAAATCATCTCTAGAGTTTGATAATAGTATTGCGTCAGTGCTCATTTCCTGGTTTTGATAGTTATACAGAGCTTGTGTAAGAGAATATCTTTCTCCTCAGGAAAAACACAGTGAAGTGTTTAGTTAAGGGCCATCTTGTCAGTGGTGTACTCTGAAATGATTCATAAGATAGAAAATGACAAAGCAAGAATGATAAAATGTAGGTAGTTGGGAAATCCAGTGAATGTACAAAGAAGTTTTGTAATTTTTTCTGTAAGTTTCAAATCATTTCAAAATGAAAAGTTTTAATGAGAAGAGAAGGAATGATCTCCTGAGTCTTTGGTACCAGTCCCTGGTACCTGTCCCAGGCATTGTCTCCTCCCTTGAATCTCGGGGGATGAATGCTTCCCATCTTCAAAGTTAACACTAAGTCTGGCTGTCCAGTAAAGACGTCCCTATGGCTTTATGTCACCATTCCTCTGTTGGCTGGTAAGACCCATAGGATAAGGACTAGTCCCTGGAATCACAGAACTGAGCACAAAGAAAGCAATCAATAAACGTTCTTTTTTTTAATTTATTATTTTTTTGATGATGTTCAACTAACTTTTCTTTTAGTTGTGATTTGCTTAGGAAAAGGGAAAATCTCTGGGCAAATATGGTCAGTAGAATCTAAACTCATGTGTGGGTGTGCACACCACAAGCCAGCACCCTCCATTTCAGAGTACAGTGAAGTCACCTGTCTCTGTAGAAGAGGTTTATGGCTACGATGTATACCATCTCCCTGCTACCAGAACACAGCTGGTTGCACAAAGCCTAGTTCTGAATCATAGAGGGAGTAAGTGACTTGTTGATACCCAACATAAGGAAAGGAGTGAGGACTCTTTTTTACCAGTTGGATGCCTTTCCATGATCCCAAGCAAGACACCTTGAATCAACTCCTCCCTCAGTATAAGGGAATTCTCAAAAATCCTAGGTTTCAGTCTATACCTTGAATTTATTTTTATTTTTTTACAAAGGCTAAGAAGGAGCTTAAGGTTTTAAAGTCTATAATATGAATTACCTAAGGCAGTCTTTGAAGAGATGTATTGCCAGAGAATACTTCCCAAGTGCATTCACTTGGATACCCCAAGCAATGAAGAAAGAGTTCTTCCTTTCTCGTCAAAACTGAGGGGGTCCAAATCAATCATCTTTGGGGATTTTTAACTTCAGAGATTTCTAAGATCTTATAATGGATATGGAAACTCTAGTATCAATGGCTATCCTTTCTTTGGGGTAGAAAAATTTCATTCAGTTTAGAGTTGAAATTTTTTTCTTTCTTTCTTTCTTTCTTTTCTTTTTTTTTTTTTTTTTTTTTAGAGAATTTTTTCAGAGAATCCACTTTTTTTTTTTACAACTTTTTTTTTTCTTAAATAATAGTGGTTCATATCTCTGCTTTAGAGCTAGGTAACTTACGGCCATTTATATCTATATGAAATTATTATTGGGGCACCTGGATGGCTCAGTCGGTTAAGTGTCTGCCATTAGCTCTGGTCGTGCATGATCCCGTGATCCTGGGATCGAGCCCCACATTGGGCTCCCTGCCCAGTGGGGGGGGGTCTGCTTCCCTGTCTGCCCCTCACTCTGCTCGTTCTCTCTCTCTCTCTCAAATAAATACTAAATATTTTTTAAAAAAGAAATTATTATTGGTCAACTTTTTTGAAGATGCTCTGCCTCTGTTCCTGGAGATTTACCACAAAGTTTTAGTTTTGTTTTTCATTAAGAAAGAGCCTTTGCGGCCCAGAGCCCCATCTGCAGTTCCCTATCCCCATTCGGGAGATGGGAGGGCAGGGCTGCCTTTATGGCTCCCTGCCTGTACAGAGCCTCCCTATTAGAAGACAGGATGGACACAGGGAGGGGAGGGCAGAGGAGGGGGGCCTGAGGACCAGGGAGCACTAAATAGCTCTCTAAGTGAGAACAATTAGTGATGTAAGTGTATTCTTGAAAATGAACTGCTTTGGGGCAAGATTACTTATAAGCACCATCATCCCAGCTAAAATCTCTATAAAGACTTTGGTAGTTCTGAGAAGTCATCTTCAGAGACAATACTTATTGGAATTCATAGAGAGTGTTTCCTTTTGCACTCTCTGAAATTAGCTAATGTTCTGGTCACTCCGCAGCCTTTAAAAATGGTCCCAGTCCCGAGGGCTTTATAGAGGGGAAGTATGGCAGTGCATAAGCTGCAATTGTGGGCCTACTCGGGATTATTTATTTTCAGTTGGCAGCCATCAGAATCAGAATCTTCTTTTTCTTCCCCCTAAACGGGACATAACAATAGCTTTTCCTTCATTATCAGCAAATAACAATGCTCTCAATAGAACAGAAGTATTCGCATTTACAAGGCAATGTTTTAGTCCTGATTTTAAAATATGTAATTCAACTTTAGAAAAAGGCAGTTTTTTTTTTCCATCTGATTTGTTTAACTTATAGAATTTCATATTAATGAGGCTGGGGGGTGAGTGGAAAGATGGTTGGTATTTTCTAGTTGCTTACAGATAGAGCAGTCTTAGAAATATTGTTAATATTCTTTCTACGTCTTTACATAGAGGAAATAGAAAATTGAGGAAAAAGAAATTGAGATGGACTGTTTCCTGGGTTTTAAGAAAAAATAAATTTTTGCTGACATACTGACACTTGCAGCTTTTATGTAGTTTTGCCCTTTTATTTTTATTATATTTAAATTGGGACACCTAGGTGGCTCAGTTGGTTAAGCATCTGCCCACCTCCCCTCTGGAGACCAGAGATAACTGGTTAACTAGTTAACCAGTAACTAGTTAATTAGTTACTCAGAGTAACTAGAATTAACTCTAGAGTTAAAAGTCTGTTTCTTAGCTTCTCTCTCTCTTTTCTTTTTTCCTTTGCTCCTTTGTTTTGTTTCTTTTTTTAAATTAAATTTTATTTTTTTTCAGTGTTCCAAAATTCATTGTTTATGCACCACACCCAGTGCTCCATGCAATATGTGCCCTCCATAATACCCACCACCATCAAAGCACTTCTAAAGTGTTTTTTAAACCCTTCCATGTCGTCAATATTATATTTTTAATATTACTGTATTAATTTCATTTTTAATATATTAAAGAATTCATATTTCATGTGTTGTTCAATACTTTATTATAAATTGATGTGGATACCTGCTATATAGTATTGCATTTTCAAAAAAAAAAAAAAAGTCTTGGCTCCATGTAGACAAAACTCTGCCAATTCTCAAACCCATTACTATGGGCATCACCGAGGCATGGAGTACTCTCCAGGCTGCTGTCCGGGGCCCACAGGAGAGCCAGTGGGAGGGGGTCAATCTCAGCCAATCTGCTTGGCCTGAGAGTGGGAAAAAGGAAGCTAGTGGATTATAACAGCAACAGGGTAACGAATGCTGCTACGGATTGAAACTTTGTCTCCCTCTAAAATTCCTATGTGGAGGCCTTATTCTGCAATGTGATGGCATTAGGAGGTCGGAGCCTTTGGGAGGTGATTAGTTCACAATGATGGAGCCCTCATAAATGGGCTAGTAACCCCATAAGAAGAGACACTAGGGAGATAATCTCTCTCACCACCGTGTGAGAACACAATAAAAAGGTGGCCCTCTGCAAAGCAGGAAGAGGGAATCTGTTGGCACCTTGATGGACTTCACAGCCTTCAGAACTGTGAGAAAGAAATGTTGCCTAAGCCCCCCAGCCTAATCTGTAAAGCAGCCTGAGCGGAGAGAGTCAGCTGCTGGGTAGCAACAGAGGCCCACTTAGGTAGGAAAAGTTTTGTCACCGTTGACCTAAAATTCACTGACCAACAATAAATTCACATGATTTAAAGCTATATGTGGGCATTTCTCATGAGGGCACTTTGGAGTATCAATGATATTTTCCTTTTACCGAACTAGAAACCCAAAGGTGAAAGGACTTGTTTGAGCCAAACTGAATCTCCAGCCAAAACAGGACTGGTTTTGTGAGGTCACTTTGGGTTCTCTGTCTCCAAGGATCGCACGCTTCCTTGGAGTTCTGAGTCTTGCGAAATTCCACACCTCACTTTATTCAGCCATTATTTCTTCTTGTCTGAGATCTCGCCCTGCTTACCAAAAAAGGTCCTTTAGAGCGGAAACCGTGTATCGAGTTTCTTTATTCTCCATTACACATGGTTTGGCATGCACAAGACACCAAATAAATTCTTGGTTACATAATTTTTGGAAATTAGAAAAACATTCTTGTATATGCTAGTGAAAGTTACATTGTAAGAGATGAGATTGTACAATTTTCTCACACATCACCAAGTAGCTCACACAGATGTTCTAAGACCAACAAGTCTTCCGGTGATTAAATGAGAGATTTTCCCATTTTTGTTTGATACCAGGTATTTAAAGTTCTCATTTCAACAAATATTGTACTGAGCTCTGAGTACAAGTTTTATGAATGGCTTTGGAAGTTGGGTAGGGAGACAGGAGCACCTTCCAGAGGAAGATGTCAGTATCCCGCCCAGCTCCCACAGGGACGAGTCGATGCCCGGAGACACGACTAGTCTCAGCATCTTATCAACATCCTCCCTAATACAGTTTTTGAGTGCCTGCTGTATAATGACCTTATAATGAGGGATAAAGCCGTTATTAAGAAGTTGACAATCAAAGTAAAAAAGGGACAAGCAAGGAAGAACTGATTTTTCCACAAGTAAGTGAAGAATAAAAGATGTGTTCCTCAGAGGGAAGACCCAGATCAAGAGAAAAACCAACAAACAAGCAAACAAACCAACAAACCAGCTCTTCAAAACTGGATTATAACACCTCCCCTGAAGGAACAGCAAGGCCTTCTTGCTCTGGCCAAAGCCCAAAAACTCCATCTTCCTCCTGGCAGGAATTGCCTAGTTGACTCCTTGCTACTGCATTATGATCAGGCCCTAGTGAAGAGTTTAGAGACCCTCGATTTTCAAAGAGGTGGTCAACACCACACAGATGGCGGTTGACCCAGGTCACTCATATCAGCCTGGGGGCACACAGGAGGCTGTTCTCAAGTAGTATTGGTTTCCTGGTGCTTCTGTAAGAAAGTCCCACAAACTTGCTGACGAAAGTAACTGCGATGTGTTATCCCACAGTCTGGAGGCTGGAAGTCCAAGATCAAGGTGTTGGGATTGACTCCTTCGGAGGCTGTGAGGACTAGTCTGTTCCGTGCCTCTCCCTTAGGTTATGATGGCTTGCTGGCAATCTTTGCTGTCCCTTTGGTTTGCAGATGTGTCATTTCAGTCTCTTGTGTTCTCTCCATGTGCATGTTTGTGTCCAAATTTTCCCATTTCATAAGGGTCTTGGTCATATTAGATCAGGGCCCACCCTCTTCAAGTATGACCCCATCTTAACTGATTACATCTGCAGTGACCCTATTTCCAAATAAGGGCACATTCTGAGGTCCTGAGGGGTTAGGACTTCAACATTTGAATTTTGGGGAACACAAGTCAACCTGCGACAACAGAAAAAAAATGCATATTATGTCATTACTATCCCCCATCACAGGTGAGATTTCCTAGTGCTCTGGTCCTTAGTTCCCTGCTAATCCCGCTCCCCCAGGCATTTATGAGTTGAGTGGTGGTGTTCTCAGATCCAACAGTCACCTGCTACTCGTTATCTGTTGTCAGGAACATGTCTACCACTTACCCTGGGCAGACCTAACTCTTTTAGGCACCAGCACCTGTGCCATGGGACCTTCAGTCCCTGACCCCGTGGCATGCCGGCGTCTCTGCAGCAGCACCGGGTCTTACAGTGTCAAAGTTACTCTGTTTTCTGGAGCCCTCTCCCCCCACCCCAGGGTTCTCCTGAGGTGCAGAAAAGCTTCTTTCCCTCTTGGCTATTACATGTCACCTGTTATTAGAGGTGTCCGGGAGCAAGACAGCCTGTCCATGGATTGGGTCACAGCTGTTAGTGAGAGCAGTGCGCTCCACTCAGACTTATGACTCGAGCCCCAGGTCAAGCCAGCCTTGCCCTGTTGTGTTCTACCAGCACATGCTCCTTTCCAGAATGTTCCCGGGCCTTGCATACAAATCACCTTTAGATAGCAGGTCCATCAGACAAGTCTGAGCACCTGACAAGGTGATGAAACTTGCCCCTATAGCAGCCTCCTTCTGTGTTTACCCTATACCTTTATGCTCCCTGTTCTGGACAAAATGGATACCTAAATTGATCTGATCCTCTTTTTCAGAGTAACCAAACACACTAATTAGTGCTATAATCTGCTGGGAGCAGTGGTGGTGGGTATTTGCACTTTAGATGAAGAAGAGGCAGTGAAGAATGGGCATGAATCTCTAATAGAGGGCTTTTGATGCTATAGTGGTCCTAGTGGGGAGAGTGTGTGTGTGTGTGTGTGTGTTGTCTTGGGGCTTTTCCTCACTTTCCTAGCCTCAGACCAGGCTTCTAGTCTTCTGGCCCCATTTAGTGTAATTGTTGTTGTATATTTTTAGCCAGTGAACCCTTCCTTCAGATGTGCGCAGACAGCCCAACGTGAGCCTGGGCTCAAAATATCCAGTTTTCAGTTCTGGATTCTCCATTTGTTAGCTGTCTGAGCAAGGCTGGCTTACCTATACCTCAGTCTCCATATCTTCAAGATGAGGAAAACATTTTGTTTAACTAAAGATACTATTCTAAAAGCAAGTTGGGTTCATGTATTTAATGTTTTGGACACTGTCACCTAGAACTTCTGGCTAAGGGATAGGCGAGGTGTGAGGCCCATCTCTTCAGACAGATTCCCTTCCTCCTTCAGAGATGCCCTCAAGTACCCTTCTAGAAACCCACAGACTCAACAATGCCTAGTCTGGAAGCTAACAAGGAGGGACTAATTCTATAACTGCTTCCAATCAATAAAAAAATGTAACAAGTATTCTCCATAATAATCTATTTTGAAAGGGGGAACAATGATGGAATGTTCAACTTCTGTTGGATAATTACATGCATTTTTTTTGACTTAGGAAGCTTAAGAAAATTAATGCAAACTCTCTTTTCCTATTTGATTTCACATCGCTCAAAGGATATCTGAAGCAAATACCAACCTTTCAATTTCTAGCAGGGGGACAGGTGTATGGTAGCCACTGGGTCTCATGCTTTGGGAGCTGCAGAATTCCATGGAGAGCTTGTCAAAACCCAGATGGCTGCACCCTGCCCCTAGAATTCCTGAACAAGTAGGTCTGGGGTGGGGCCTGAGGGCTTGCAATTCTCACGAATTCCCAAAGATGAAGATGCTGTTGGTTTAGGGACCTTCCTTGGAGAACCACAGCTATTTGTAGATGCCCCATTCAGAGAAAATTTTGTCCAAGTTACCCTGGAGCCTGGGTGGAGGAGTGGTTGGGTGTTCCTGCTCGAAACATAGACAAGTCCAATTTTTACTGATTTGGAGGGACTCTGAGATCTTAGGTAAGAAGTGAAGTCTTGGGACACCTGGGTGGCTCAGTTGGTTAAGCGGCTGCCTTCGGCTCAGGTCATGATCCCAGCGTCCTGGGATTGAGTCCCACATCGGGCTCCTTGCTCGGCAGGGAGCCTACTTCTCCCTCTGCCTCTGCCTGCCTCTCTGTCTGCCTGTGCTTGTGCTCTCTCTCTAATAAATAAATAAAATCTTAAAAAAAAAAAAAAGAAAGAAGTGAAGTCTTTTTTTTTTTTAAACAAGTATTTAGATAACACATGTATGCATGAATCAGGAAATTTCCATTTTTTTCTCTCTTTTAGCCCAGCCTGTTGACCTTTTCTTGATTAACATTGGCTGAAAACTTATTCACTATGGAGATAGAAAATTCAGTCACCAGGAGTCACCAAGCACCATGAGTCACCTGAGGAACAATGAGACTCAGAGAGATGCCACTTGAGTAGCTGCTTTCCTTAGATGCTCCTTTGTTCCTTCCGATAAGGACATTGACATCACACAAGCCTAGGAGTTAACCAATTAATGAAAAGTTCAGATAAAGAAAATAACATCTTTTCTTTCTTTCTTTCTTCCTTCCTTCCTTCGTTTCTTTCTTTCTTTCTTTCTTTCTTTCTTTCTTTCTTTCTTTTTTTTCTTCCTTCCTTCCTTCCATCCTTCCTTCCTTCCTTCTTTCTTTCTTTCTTTTTTTTTTTTTTTGTTGAGAATGGCTAAGAGCTATTTGGTGGGAAGGAAAAACACCTCAATGTTATTTTGCATTAGTAGAACAGCATTGTTTATCAAGCAAGCCCAGGAGGCAGTTAGAGGGAGGATTGCAAGGCAAGGTGGCATTCCCCTTTGCGAAACCATCTTTACCTCACACTTGACAGATGATTCAGATAGATGTGATGAGATGAGCACGTTGGCAAGATGAAACCAAGGTAGCATCGCTCTTCAATGCATAAAGATTCTTTGATAAAAAAGAAAGGACAAACAGGAAAGGTGACCTTGCACACTCCGAATCACAGAGTAGCCTGGAAGAATGGCAGGAGCTCCTAGTGAAGTTAGTTTATTTACTTGGTAGAGCTTGGAGGTTATGATTAGAGCTCAGATTGGATCCTGGTGTCATTATGAGATGAGTTGGAATAGAAGGGGTCCAGGAGGCAATCAGTAGGACAGTTGGAGCGGGGAGATGGCATAGAGATGCTGCTGGGAAGAAGCGCTGGACCCCAGTTTGACCTTCCATGTTGTCAGGGCTGCAGGTGAGATGCTGCCCCTACCCACCCCCCCCATGATGGGACCTTCCAGATAAGGAACCAGAAGAGAGCTTGAGTGTGAAGGATATTATCTACTGAGATGTGTCTTCACAAACACAAAGAAGTGGTTACAATGTAAAGAAAAGTTTGCTCATAATGCAGTCAGGCAGGGTTATTTCTCTTTGTGGTAGAAATTCCCATGCCCATGTCAGAACTTCTGTATCTGATTTGGGGGACTGGGTCCCTGGATGTTGCATTATTTACAGGCATCCCAGGGATTCTGATACAGCCCATTAGAAGGTAAGGTTTGGAAACCAAAGCACTGGTGGAGGACCTGGAACATCAGAAATGGTGTATTAATATACATCCATTTACCCATAAGGGTGCTCAGCAACACCTGCTGTGCTATTTTATCGTGGCCATCTAGAGATGCATTCATTTTGCACAAGGATCATTTCCAAGCTACTTGAAAATAATTTCAGACCAGAAGATAAGTTGTGAAAATAAAAATTGTACAAAGAACACACAGACCCCCTTTCCTACATGCCGTTTTATCCCATTTGCTTTGTTAGCTGTGCTCCCTTCCCCACATACACATGCACACACACGTGCACATGTACACATATACACACTTTTTTTTCCTGAACAATTGGAGGGTAAGTTACATACATTGTGGTCCTTTTCTCCTAAATTCTTTACTGGTACTATTTCCTAAGAACAGGGATACTGTCTTACATAATCATCATTCAATTATCAACTTCAGTGACTTTAACATTGATAAAGTGTTTCATCTAATCTACCATCTGAGTTTCAGTTTTGTCAGTTGGCCCAATAATGTCCCTCTCTTTAACTCTTATTTATAACCATACTTTTTTTTTTTAAAGATTTTTATTTATTTAACACACAGAGAGATCACAAGTAGGCAGAGAGGCAGGCAGAGAGAGAGGAGGAAACAGGCTCCCTGCCAAGCAGAGAGCCCGATGTGGGGCTCGATCCCAGGACCCCGGGATCATGACCCGAGCCGAAGGCAGAGGCTTTAACCCACTGAGCCACCCAGGTGCCCCCTCTTATTTAATCTAAACTATTTCTGAAGTGCTTTTTTGGTGTGTTTTAGGACACTAACATTTTGAAGAATGTGGTTGCCCCACATCCCCGTCCCTGTGATAGAATGTTTCTCATTTGGGGCTCCTCTGATGTTTCCTTGTGATTAGATTTGGGTCATGCAATTCATGCTGAAATTCTGCATACGGGATGTTGTGTCCTTTTCAAGGTATCCTATCTGGGGACCCTCAGTGGCCATCGAGCCCCATTGGTGATGTTAATATGGGTCGTCTGGTTAAAGGGTTGTATGATATTTCTACAACTTACTCTTTTTTTCTCCCTTGCAACTAATGGTCAGTGACATGACATTTTAAGACCACACAAATATCTTATTCTTTATCAAAAATTATCTCTAGATTTAACATCCATCGATGACTTTTGCTTGATTGAGTCTTTACTATGATGATTGCAAAATGCTGATTTTCTGTTCCTTATATCCTTGCTTCATCTACCAGTCATCCCACTGTACCTAAGCTCCATCCCTTCTCCCTAACGTGTTCACCTACTTATGATCAGCCTGTATCATGAATTCCTATCTATCAACCGTCCACAACTCGACCTCATTATTCTGGTGTTTAAATTGTCCCAGATTTGGCCAGTGGGAACCCCTGAAAGTGACTGTGTCCTTGCGACATGTCACCTTTATGTTTTGGGCACTATCTTACTTTCTAGGTCATCTTGACCCTTTCCTGCCCCAGTCCTGAAATGAGCTGTTTCTCTGAAGATGCTTGGTTCTTTTTAGGGGACAAATCCAGAGAATGACATTAGATGCCCAGATAGGAGCACCATGGTGCTGGTTGCTACTGAGGTGTCATTCCTGGTCTTTTCAGTGGACCGAGACAGGAAACATACGCATGTACGTGCACATGCAAGCAAACAGACATGCAAATATACCTCCATGGCACACAGATTTTAGAAATAATCAGCTCATTCCATTACCCCTGATGCTAATCTATCACCACATAGCTGTGTCTTGCCTTGTATATTCCTTTTTCCACTGTGAGAACCCGGGCTCCCACTGACATCTGCACATTGACACATTTGCTCAAACCTTTAATTCATCTGAAATATTTCCAGAATTGCAGAAAGACACCCCAAGAAACTAACCTCCTAAAGAGAGGTCAGGATTTGCTTGCGAGTTTGCTGCCATCCCCCTTGCCCCGAACTGAGGTTTTACAATCAGACTCCGTGCTTCCGTGTTACTCAGACTTCCTCCCCTCCTCCTCCTCTTCATTCCCTCCTTCTTATTTTCACTACCAGTTTCTCACTTTCCTCTATTTCCCTCTTCACCACAGTGTGGTATTCATTTAAAAATATCTTCATTATTTTTTTCAGTTTTCCTTTTAGTTTTTGTTTCCCTCCCCATTGGGACTGATTCTGTTTTGTTTTCTGAGCATGCAGACCATCTACAGGGCTTCAAAAATAAAATATACCAGGAGAGGTACCCATAACAGATCACTGCCTCCTGTATGCCTCATTGCTCCCACCTTCCCCCCTTTGTAAGGAATCCAGTTTTATGGTTTCTTGGATTCTCCTTCCTCCGTTTCTTTTTATAAAAATAAACTGATATAATGGGGGTTGGGAGAGGGTGGTGAGGTTATATGTTTAAATTAAAAAAATAAATTAAAATTAAAAGTGGGAAAAAATAGTGAAATATCACCCTTCCAGTTCGTAAAATAAATAAATAAATGAATAAACTGATATAAATATGTTTTCCAATTTTCCCTTCATCAGACACAATAGATCGCAGACCATTTGTGCTTCTTCACACTTTGCGGGAATTCACAAGACTTGTATTTTAGCCCATGTTCTTCCCAGATGCACTGTGGGACCTCTGTCTAGGAACTAACATTCCTTGAATCTCCATCTCTTCACCTGACTTTAAAAAGTCTCTATCTATCTTAAGTCTCACCACAAAAAAATTTGCTATGAAGTAAATGTAATTTCCCCCTTTTAGCCATTATAAATTTAAAGATGGGTCTTCAGAACAAAAAATAAAATAAGATAAAAAACCAAACAGATACTTGGGAAAAGGGGATGGATAAAAGCAGGATGGAGATGAGTCCATCTGCAAACCAGAGAGTGTTTCTAATACTTTCCACTTCTGGAGACCCCACACTGCTGTACCGATTCCCTCCCCACCTCCCCCCCCAGGTATTTACTTGCTTAGTTGCTTAATTAATTAATAAGAATAGTATATATACATATAAGGTGTGCAACATGATGATTTGATGTCCATATGCATGGTGAAATGATTACTCTAATGCATTTCTCTATAAATACTCGCTATGATGGGAAAAGATAGTTTCTGTTTTCATTTATGCAAGCGTCTCAGCTTGCTGGTGTGGACCAATCCACTTCTCACCAGTGACTGTTAGAAGCAGACTTAGATTGGATGCTCTCCTCTCTTTCCCATGTGAGCGTTGCGACAGCTGCTTGTAGCAATTAGGGCGTGTTGTGTGCAGAGACTAGAGTGTTGACTGAACCAATTAAAAGATCAATTAGCACAGTGCAAGTGCTTAGAGAAGTAGTTTTCCATGACACGGAGCAGATTTGCCCCAGCACATGGAGCTACAAGTGAATCCCACATCCAGGAATATGGAGTCTTTGTTCTTCACTTTTTTCTTTTAACATGTTCTGCGGATTCCTAAACTTCCAACAGGAAGCTATGAGTAAGTGGGCTAAGAGGACAAAGTGGCTTTTGCTGCAATAGTATTTTCATGCATAGTAATCAAATGAGTTAGTAGCAACTTATAACATGTATAGTAGTTAAGTGATCCTGATTTAAGTAAAAATTGTAAGATAACACACAATTTATGTGAGTATTTTATTTTTGTCTCTGATAGATTTCATTCAAAAAAGGTTTTGTCTTCTCATTGATTTTTTACACATGGTTTAGATTTCTTATCACTGTTTTTTAACTAAAAAAAAAAAAAAAATCCAGGGCGCCTGGGTGGTTCAGTGGGTTAAAGCCTCTGCCTTCGGCTCAGGTCGTGATCCCAGGGTCCCAGGATCCAGCCCCGCATCGGGTTCTCTGCTCAGCAGGGAGCCTGCCTCCTTCTCTCTCTCTCTGCCTGCCTCTCTGCCTACCTGTGATCTCTGTCTGTCAAATAAATAAATAAAATCTTTAAAAAAAATCCAGTTTTAGGTTTTCTTCTTGTGTTGGAATCTTGGCATATCCACAAGCTACATGCAAAACTCTGGGTGTAACAGGTCATGGGAACTTGTAAATTGTAAAGATGGGCTACATTGAATTTTCAGATTTCTGAAGTACATAACTCTGGGACGGGTCTTCTCAGCAGGTGATAAATAAAAACTGACTCCGGGAGAATTTATCAAGGTGTAAAGTCCTACATACCTTTATCAGTAGGTGTTTAGACAATTAATGGATAGAAGAAGGTGATATGAGTGAGGCCAGGACGTATTTTCTGCATTTTGGTGGTTTATACCCTAGTTGGAGAGGAAAGGGCCAAATATGTTACTTATGGCCAGGAGCAGAATATGCAAATGCTTAACTTTTTTCTCTGCTTCTTACAACACTGCAAAGTCCTCAGAGGGAAAGCAGCATTAAGAAGAGAAGCAGGGGAAATCTCTGGAGGTGTGTTATGTCCAGAGATTTGGGGGTAAAATTCTCCCAGGAAGTTCTATCCATGATGAATTGAACCAGGCTGAAGACGACCCAGGAGGAGTTTTTCTGTCTTCAGAGAAGTAGGTCATTTGACCTTCCTAGGTAGCCTCTCACCTGGGTCCTGCCCCATATTCTATGTTGACTCTCTCTTAGTCTGGAAACCCCCACTGAATGGAAGTTATCTCCAAATCCTTCTCACTCCCTAGCCACATGGATGGGCAAGGGAAACAATTCAGAAGGGAATCCAAAGGAGGAAGTAAAAAAGGGTCTCCTGGGAGAATACTCCATGTTGATTCTCTAGTATTTACGCTTTTCCTCTCCAAAATCTCTGTCCAGCTTCTGTGACCCAATAACATACTTGGCAGGGAATGATTCTCATGTTTCTTCTTGTGGATGTGAAGGCAGAAGGAATTACAACCATCTCTCGGGGACTGGATATAGTTGAAGGCAGCATTGTAGTTTATGCCCCAAATTTCTCAGTTAGGGATACCAGAATTCAGTCCATCTAATTTTATCAACATAAGAAACAAGGTAGTTGGTAGTCTGTGGAAATTTGAAAAGCTTAGGAGAACCATGCCTCTACACATGTCAGGAGAAACCCACCCACCCCTGGGCTGGTTCTAGCAGAAACCTCACTGGTGCCACCATTTCTGCCACAGCTAACCAACAAGATTCCTGTCCCCACCCTGGGTGCTCCTGAATACTCATGTACATGTCATCCCAGGCACAACTGCTTGGCAGGGCACAGCTCACCAAGAGAAAGCCCACCCAAGCTCTTTGCAAATCTGGGGAATGTTGTTTTTAGCTTTGCAGAAAAAAGTACCCTGGAAGGGACAGGAGTGGGTATGGAATGGACCCATTTGTATCTGCAGAAATGTTACAGGACTTGGGGGCACCTGGGTCACTCAGTGGGTTAAGCAGCCGACTCTTGATTTTGGTTCTGCTTGTGTTCTCAGGGTCCTGGGATGGAGCCCCGAGCCCAGTTCTGTGGTCAGTGGGGAGGCTGCTTGAGAGTCCTTCTCTTCCTCTGCCCCTCTCCCCAGTTACAAGCTTTCTCTCTCAAATAAATCTTTAAAAAAAAAAAATGGAAATGTTATAGGTCTTAGTTGAAGGTTGAGATAAATGGGATTCAGTTTTCGGGTGATACCTGGGAAGGAATTGGGCCTTTTGTTGAACAAGGATTAGGCTGTTCAGAGGAGGGATGTGAGCAACTCAGACAAAAGGAAAGTGAAGGCTTGACATCAGGGATGGACGTGACCCTCCCTAAAGCACACTGAGGCAGGCATGGAGGAAAAGTTCATGTTTGAGATTCAGAATGGGGGAGGCCAAACAGAGAACATGGCAGGGAGATTTTGAAAAATCTGGGTACCAGAAGGAGATTTCGGACTTCTTCTGTGTGTGGAAGGAGTGACTGGAGGTCTACGACAGAGAGGGGCATGCTGAGATCAGAGGAGTCTGAGGTCCGAGTGTATAGGATCCCTTGAATGGATACAACCTAGAGGCAAGGAAACCACCTTGGAGTCAGTAATCTGGGTGGCAGGTGGTGACAGCCTTGTCCAGGGAGGCGACAGTGAGGGTCCATGCATGTGCACACACACACACACACACACACACACACACACACACATACACACACAGACGGCATATCAGAGTCGTTTCAAAGGAAGCAGTGGTTTGAGGAAAGGGACCCATGTTCAAGTGCCAGAATTTGCTGCTTACTAATGGCGTGACCTTGACAAGTCTCTTGACATCACTGAGTCGGCTCTTGCAACTGTAAAATAAAGCCAATATTCCTTCACCTGGTAGCTGTGAAGCTGTAATAGCTCTTCTAAGAGCACTTTGTGCACAACATTAGGTATTGTTTGTATGAGAAGAATCATCGTGAGTTGGCAATTGGTAAGGAGAAAAGATGACATGAACGTGGTTCTTGGCCTTTTCCTGAGAGCAAGAGGAGAGCCAGTGAGCTCCCATGGAAAAGGGAGCTAGGGGTGTAGGGAGGTATAGCAGTCTGGATTTGAACATGCTTGGGGCAGACGGAAGTGAAGGCAGGCAGAGGAAAGTTCCAGAATCAGGACTGAAGGTCTGGTGGATAGGATGAAACTGCAACACTGTTTTTGTTCTCTGTTGTTCCAGAAAAATTAGAAGAAAGGAGTATCTAGTTTATTTGCTGTGGAGGTCATTTATTTGTTTGCCTTGGGGACACTATCCATTTATATCCTGTTTTGGCTACAAGTCTAGAATAGTTAAACTCTTGATGGACTAAAATATATCACACGAAGGGCAAATCAGTGGTAGGAGACTGGCCATCCAGGTTTTTGCCTCAGACCGAGGGGGTCCCAGGACACGGGACTTTCAGGGCTGACACTGAGACAGTCATGAGCAGACTAGGTTGTGATAGGTGGTCTCCCAACAGGCTGAGAAGAAACAGAAGGAGTGAGATGGTGACTCCTGGGTCATCAAATGGTAACTAAAAGAGACTCAGGTGGCTATGTCAAGTAGGAAGTATGGCTAGAAGGTATAGTTTAGTAAGAGAAGCTCTGGAGGTTTACAAGGTCCTGCTGTGTTCAGAAAAGGGCCAGAAATTCTCTCCAGGGAAGAAAGCCCTCAACACTGCAAACATAGTAGGTTTATCCTATAAAATTAAGGAAGATACCTGGGAAAAGATGTCCAGATGATTTATGTCACGCAGACAGAAAAAGACGCGTGTGTACTTGAGGAATTTCAACTTTCTGTAGGGTTACTCTGAAGAAATACCTTCCCCTATGCATTTAATGTGAGTTTGCATTCACCTGGTTTAAGACAGAGCCATTTTTCCATTTTGAGCAGAAACCTGGAAATAAAGAGGTAGACACTGGCATGGGGCAAGACTGGCTTGGATATGATGGCAGCCTCCCCATGTGAGAGCAGAGCTCCAGGAAGCAGCAGGTCCAAGGACAATGATCCTTGCCTCCTGGACCATCTGAATGAAGCAGCTCTGTGAGGTTAAAGCTTCTTCCACTGCACACGTCCTTGCTTTCATGGTCAACCCAGAACTAAATGAGCCTCTAAGACCTGAGGGACGGCCAGAGTCACAAGGAAGCCAACAACTGCAAGGCTATTCTTTCTATCTCTCTTATTTAAATTAGGTGTGCTCTTAAACATAGTTACATGATTGTCGTGGGTTAAATTGTGTTCTGTCGAAATTCACGTGTTGCATTCGTAACCCCCAGTGCCTCAGAACATGACCTTATTTGGGGTCATCGCAGATGTATGTATGTAATGAGGTCCTTAGGGTGAGCCCTGCATCTAATATCCCTGGTGTCCTGATACTAATGGGGGAAATGTGGACAGACCTGCAACCAGGGAGGATACCATGTGAAGTTGAAGAGCATGAAACTGACATGCATACAAGCCAAGGAAAACCAAGGGGCATCCAAACCACCGGCAGCTAGGAGAGAGGCCTGGTGCAGACTCTCCCTCGAGGCCCTCCTCAGGAGCTGCCCCTTGCTGAAACATTGGTCTTGCACCTTCTAGCCTCCAAAACTCCAGACAATCGATGTCTGTTGCTTAAGCCACTCGCTTTGTGGTCATTTGTTTCGGTGGCCCCGGGAAACTTAATGCACTGGTGAAGTTTTGTTTGTACACGTTCTCACCTGAAAAAACAGAGTGTCACTTTCTACTGTTTTGTTGTTGTTTTTTACCTTCAGGTAAAGTAGGGCAAACAATGGTTTGAGAGATTACTTCTAAACAAACTGAAAACGCAAGCTAGGAACACCAGAAATGTTCTTAGTACTTGCGTTAAGTAATATTTTTCAGAAATCCTGAGTGACAACCACTCACTTGTTTACAGTAGGATTTTCCAGCCTCTAACACTCATCATTTATGAAGCAAAATATTAGTTGAAGGCCTCAGAAGATTTCCAATAAAACTGCTAAAACATTCTTTTGATCTCAAGGCAGCACTGAGGACAGATACTTCATTCCTTCTGGAAAATGCTTTGTTCTTTGACTCCACTTAAGGAGGCAATGGGAAAGCATATAATACATCAGGCTTCCTTCTTTGTAGAACAAAGTTAATCCAGGTCCTTATCCTATGAAACTGCACAGGGATATAATCTTTTAGAAGACATAAATAACTCTCTGTAGTACATTTGGAAATACTTTGATCTTTCTATATACTTCTCCGTAGCAAAACGGTACTGCAAATTTTATTTTGCATGTTTAGAAGTTTGTTAAATAAAGGTAGGGTGGTTATATTAGAGTTTTTAAATTGTGTGTTTTTGTTTTAAAAAGTGACCAAAAGGATAAAGATAATTCTATTAGATTCCAAAAATTTCTAAAATTACATGTCAGTCTGCCTCTCTCATACCAATGCAACACCATGGATTTTTCATGTATTTACTTTTCTTTTGTTTTATTTACCGCATTAATGGGCTTTACAAGATTCTTTAAAAGCCCACATTTCCTTGAAAATTTTATTATTCGTTTTCTTTTACCATTCCTGCTATAGCACATGTATGGTTCTAACCTCCACCCCCATACCCATGTTTATGGTGGAGTGGGCTGATCAGGGATTGGTGGAAAAATAAAAGAATAGTGAGGAGGAAGGTACAATCTTAGAAGGTTGTACATTCATTCTGTAACAAAAATCGAAGGTTCTTTTGATAGGGGCTAGGGGCTGCTGAAGAATTTGAAAGAACAGAATGATAGAATCAGATTTGCTACTTGGAAAAAGCACTCTGGAAGCAGTATGGGGAATGGGTGGGTGGCCTCGGGTGAGGGTATGAGGCTGGGATCAGAGAGACTTGGTAGAGAGGCCATTGAGGTCAAGCCACGGTGGTACAGTGGGTAGGGACAGAAGGAGGAGGCAGACAGGTCCAATAAGATCGTATCAACTGTCTACAAGTAGCGTTGCTTGTGGATAACTTGACCCATTCCTTTGTGGGAAAATAAAATTTAGTGGTTGATGCTATTTACTAAGTGAAAAAAAGAAAATACGGAATCATCATTTGTTTCCATCCCAACTCCGCTAGTGTCATTCTGAGGAGTTCACATGTCTTCATCCCAAACTGGTGTGTCTCCTTCTGAGGAATTCGGGAACTTCTAGGTCCAGAGCCTTGGTTGAGGTGAACTCTTGCCCACTCGCAGAATTCCTTGGGTTGGTGCAAATGACCAGTAAATTACTTTGCTCTATTTCTTCGCTGTATTTGTGCTCCAAACAAGTGGGGTGGCATCTCTTTTCTGATTCTCTCAGGGCAGGGACAGAGAGCAAGAGATGAACTCAGCCCACATTCTCCGTAGTATGGGGGGGG
>RCUC01168385.1:0-107408 GCA_003697995.1 Taxidea taxus jeffersonii | reverse complement strand
ATCAGTAATCAGAAAACATTGGATAAACAAAAGTTCAGGACCAGATGGCTTCACAGGTGAATTTTATTAAATATTTAAAGGAGAGTTAATACCTGTTCTTCTTGAAGTATTCTAAAAAATAGAAGAGTAAGGAAAACTTCAAATTCCCTGTATGAGGTTAGCAATACTCTGATACCAAAATCAGATAAAAACACTAAAAGCAAGAGAGAGAGAGAGAACCACAGACCAATATCTCTGAGGAACACAGATGCAAAAATCCTCAACAAAATACTAGCAAACTGAATCCAACAATACATTGAAAAAAAGATCATTCACCACAATCAAGTGTAATTTATTCCTGGGTTACAAGGGTGGTTCAATTTGCAAATCAATTAATGTGATATGGTACATCACATCAATAAGAGAAAGTATAAAAACCATATGATCATTTCAATAGATAAAGAAAAGCATGTGACAAAGTACAACATCCATTCATGATTTAAAAAAAAAAAGCCTCAACAAAGTAGGTTTAGAGAGAACATGCCTCAACATAATAAAGGCCATGTATGAAAAACCCACAGCAGACATCATACTTGGTGGTAAAAAAAAAAAACTGAGAGGTTTCCTCCAAGGTCAGGAAAAGACAAAGATGTCCACTCTTACCACTTTTATTCAACATAGTACTAGAAACCGTAGCTGTAGGAATTAGACAACAAAAAGAAATAAAAGGGGGGTATCTGGGTGGCTCAGTTGTTAAGCATCTGCCTTCAGGTTGGGTCGTGATCCCAGGGTCCTGTGATCGAGCCCTGCATCAGGGCTCCTTGCTCAGCAGGAAGCCTGCTTCTCCCTCTCCTACTCCCCCTGCTTGTGTTTGTTCTGTCACTGTGTCTCTCTCTGTCAAATGACTAGATTAAAAAATCTTAAAAAAAAAAGAAAGAAAAGGCATCCAGATTTACTGATTTGGAAGAGGTAAAACTTTCATTATTTGCAGATTACATGATACTATATATGGAAAATGCTGAAAACTCTACCAAAATATTACTACTAGAACTAGTAAACAAATTCAGTAAGGTCGCAGGATACAAAATCAATGTATAGTGATCCGTTGCATTTTTATACACCAATAAGCAACAGAAAGATAAATTAAGAAAGTTCCATTTACAGTTCCACTAAAAATATTAAGATACCTGGGAATAAACCTAACCAAAGAGATAAAAGACCTGTACTCTGAAAACTATAAAACACTGATGAAAGAAATTAAAGATGACACAAGCAAATGGAAAGATATTCCATGTTCATGGGTAGGAAGAACAAATATTTTTAAAATGTCCATACCACCCAAAGCAATCTACAGATTCAGTGCAATTCCTATCAAAATGCCAAGAGCACTTTTCACAGAACTAGAACAAATAATCCTAAAATTTATATGGAACCACAAAAGATCCTAAATAGCCAAAACAATCTTGAAAAAGAAAAACAAAGTAGGAGAAATCAGATTTTAAAGTATACTACAAAGCTGTGACAACTAAAACACTAAGGTACTGGTATAGAAATAGACACACACATCAATGGAACGAGATGGAAAGCCCAGAAATGAATTCACAACTATATGACCAGTTGATCTTGGACAAAAGGGGCAAGAATATGCATGGGAAAAAGTCTCTTCGACAAATGGTGTAGGGAAAACTGGAGAGCTACATGCAAAAGAATGAACTGAACTACTTTCTTACACCACCCACAAAAATAAACTAAAAATGGACTAAAGACCTAAATGTGAGACCTGAAACCATAAAATTTCTAGAGGAGAACACAGGCAGTAAACTTTTTGACAGTTAACAACTGTCAACTTCCCAATTTCATTTTGGATATTGTCTCCTGAGGCAAATAAAAAATAAACTATTGGGAATTCATCAAAATAAAAAGTTTGTGCACAGAAAAGTAAATAATCAACAAAACTAAAAGGCAACCTACAGAATGGGAGAAGATATTTGCAAATCATATATTCAGTAAAGAATTAGTATCCAAATTATATAAAGAACTGATACAACTTAACACCCCCCCAAAATGAACAATCTGAATGAAAATGGGCTGAAGACATGGATAGACATTTCTCCAAAGAAGACCTAGAGAGGGCCACAGACATATGAAAAGATGCTCAACATCACCCATTGTCAGGGAAATGCACATCAAAACCACAATGAGATATCACCTCACACCTGTCAAAATGGCAAAAATGAAAAACACAACAAGATGTGGAGAAAAAGGAACTCTCCCACCATTGGTGGGAATCCAAACTATTGTAGCCACTGTGGAATACGGCAAAGAGGTTCCTCAAAAAGTTAAAAATAGAACTACCTCGTGATCCAGTAATGACACCAAAGAACATGAAAACACTAATTCAAAAGGATATATACAACCCTGTGTTTATTGCAGCACTCTTTACAATAACCAAATTATGGAAACAACCCAAGTTTCTGTCAACTGATGAGTTGATGAAGCAGAGGTGGGACTATTATTCATCTATAAAAAATAATGGAATCTTGCCATTTGCATCAAGATGGGTGGAGCTAGAGAATGTAATGCTAAGTGAAATAAGTCAGAAAAAGACAAATACCATATGATTTCACTCATATGTGAAATTTAAGAAATAAAGGGGAAAAAGACAACCACCCATGAGGCGCCTGGGTGGCTCAGTGGGTTGAGCCTCTGCCTTTGGCTCGGGTCATGATCTCAGGGTCCTGGGATCGATCCCCGCATTGGGCTCTCTGCTCAGTGGGGAGCCTGCTTCCCCCCCCCTCTCTGCCTACCTGTGATCTCTCCCTCTGTCAAATAAATAAATAAAATATTAAAATAAAAAGATAACCACTAAACAGACTCTTAACTATAGAGAATAAACTAGTAATTACCAAATGGGAGGCAAGAGGGGGCAGCAGGTGAAATAGGTGATAAGGATTAAGGAGGAAATTTATTGTGAGGAGCAGTGAGTAATGTATAGAATTATTGTGTCATTATGTTGTACACCCAAAATGAATATAACACTGTATTTTTAACTATACTGAATTTTAAAGCTTAATAGAAAAATGTGGCCCTTGAAAAATCTAATTTCTCAGCATCCCCCCATCCCAGCTTATTTGCTGGTGTTTGTCCTCTTTTTACCAATTTCTAAACCTTTTTTCACTTAGCACTTCGTCTTGAGTCTAAGAACTTGTAACCTCAGGTTCGAGTCCCTATCTTCTCTCTGTCTTTCTTAGAAAAACATCTGAGGTCCAAGTGAGTGGTTCCATGAAGTTCTGAAACTGTATCTGAAATTTTGTGCATGTTTCCAGGAAAAAAAGATCCCTGATTTCCATCTGCTTCTCAAGGAGTCTAGGGCTCCCAGAGTGGACAACGGTATTTCTAAGAACACTTCCAGACCTAGGCTCTCTTTGCTTCGGGATTGTATTGCTTGTTTCATCTTCCCTGTAAGTGTGGTGACCCTAAGCTTCGGTGTGGCCCTAGCTCAGATGTATCCATCCCTGTCATGTGGACATTCTCAGTTTCAATTATGAATGGGCATTTTGGCAAGACCCTAGTGGAACCTAAAGAAAGATTTCCTAAGGAAGAGTTGAAGATATCCTACCTTCTCTCTTTATTTTGGCATCTAATTTCATTTACACATAGATGTACAAAGAATGTTGAACTGTCTGCCTTCTGCTTTTTAAAATCAGTTGGTTCTCTCTTACAGTTTGTCCCCCAAGCACGAGCCGATACACATATAATAAATCTGTAGAAATTCTAACCTGGATTTCAGTTTGAGGAATTACTGCTCTTCACATTCTCTCCCTGGCATTTTTAGAGACTGATGAATAAACATGTCTTTTGGCAGGATACTCATGTATTTGAGACTCATACTAACATGCTTAAATCTAAATTAAACGTGATAATATGAAATGCTCTCTAATCCTCTTTCTCTACTTCCTCCTCTTCACCCTTGAAAACTCCTTTGAAAAACTTTGGAAACTTTTGGTAGGCAGGTTTTATCCCAGCAGAAGACATTTGAGCTTCATTAATTAGTCTTAGATTCCCTGGGAGCTGGCATGGGAATTACAGCATTAGCTTTCATGAATTGTCTTCTTACTTTAAAGAACTGTATTCATTTGTGTAATCAATTACGGAAAACTAAGAGGCAGACAAAGCAACAGTCCTGAATTTTTATTTTACTTCCTTTTTCCCCCCATAAGAACTCATGCTATTATTTGCTGTGATTTTGTTTTTAGTTTCTTTCGGATCTTCTAATACCCTTTGATTTCTTTAAACATCCCTGGGTTTCATGGATGTGAGTTTGGAGCCAAAATAACTGAATATTATCAGTCACATATTTACTGAAAATTAAGTGGCTGAAAACAGTGCTATTATCTAAATGCACATGTTTATTTTAAAACTGATGCACTGAGATGCCTTTCAAATTATGTGTAAAACAGGTATTTTGTGTCTGATTACTTTGTTACAGATAACTATCACATGGTAGCAATTTTCTTAAATCTGGAATTATCCCCTCTGGTTTGATTAGATTAAAATTTCTTGAAAGTTACTCCTTTGCTTTTCTTGTGTGGGATATATAAGAAAAGGTTCCAGTGTTGTATCAGTAGATTTATTGAGTCTTCTAAAATATCAGACAATGTGTTGCTTTTGTTTTTATTAGAGTTCCTTAGACAAAAATAGAACAATGAACAAAATTAACTTATACATAAACCTTCTATCACATACATTAATATTCTTTTCTTACTACACAATAATTACATGACATGACTGAAACAGTGCTATTTAAAGATTCAGTTTTGGGGCACCTGGGTGGCTTAGTCGGTTAAGCATCTGCCTTTGGCTTGGGTCATGGTCCCAGGGTCCTGGGATCTAGCCTCTCATTGGGGTCCCTGCTCAGTGGAGAGCCTGGTTCTCCTTGTCCCTCTGCTGCTCCCCCTGCTTGTGCTCTCAATCTCTTTCACTGTGTCTCTGTTAAATAAATAAATACAATCTTTAAAAATATAAAAATAAAGATTCATTTTAGTGAAAGGATATAATTTTTCAGATAAATAGATGGATAGGGCGCCCGGGTGGCTCAGTCATTAAGCGCCTGCCTTCGGCTCAGGTCCTGAACCTGGGGTCCTAGGATCGAGCCCCACATTGGGCTCCCTGCTTTTCCCTCTCCCACTCCCTCTGCTTGTGTTTTCTCTCTGGCTGTCTCTCTCTGTCAAATAAATAAATAAAAATCTTTTAAAAAAACCAGCTGGATAAATTAATCAAGGAATTAATTCAAGGAATCATAGGACTGAGCAACCAGACTTGGTTTCACCAACAAAGCTTCCAGCTAATTTCTGAAATATTTCTCCAAAACCAGTGCTTAATGTTTGACTTCGGTCAGTATGTCCTGAGCTTACAATTTTTCCCACCCCCATTTAGTCTTTTTTTTTTTTTTTAACTAAACCTTATTTTATCCCAGGCATTTTGTTCTGTAGCACAAATTTCTTGGAGAGAAGCAGGAGCCTTCTCTATTAGGGGGTTCTTTTGGTTATACAAAAACCGTGTTCATTTTTCTGAGCCACTATTCCCCTCCTCATACCCCTCAAATATGTACTGTTTATGATTCATACAGGGTGACTGTGAGGACACCTCAAAGCCATAAATTTTTTTTTTTTGAATTTAAGAAGATGTATGTACTTTATGATAGGTGTTTTGGGTCAGTTGTCAGATTGAAAAAGCTTCTTTTCCTCGTTTCCTCTGCATCGGGAACATTTTTCACTGTTAATATCCTGTCATAGCATCTTCTGTTTGTCATGCCATAAGCATGCCTGTGCATTTAGAGAAGCCACAAAAACCACACTGTGTCATTATGCCTGCCGTATTTAATAACAGAAACTGGCTCTTGTACATTTAGGGAGTAGCTCCTGTCTTAGTTTTCAGAATATAAACCTTGCCATAAAAATGCATCAAACCCACATAAGATTCACTGATTCTTCTACATTTTACTTCAAAACTTATCTTTCAAATTGTACTCAATATCAACCATATCACTTTATGAACCCAAGTCAGATAAGCGTCCTTTTAGGCTGCCCTGCCTTTCAAAGCCTCTGTTCCCTATTACACTGCTTACACTCTCTTCGTTGGTTCTTTACATTGTTGAAACTCTGGTCTAATGACCCAGTATTTCCACAGACCTCCTACACTTCTGAGTTTCAGTTGTCTTCCTGTCATGGGCTTTGGTAATCATATTCTTTTATATTTCATCTTACCTTGGTTTGGTTGTTATATTCTCAAATACATGGGCTGGTCTTTCATCAGCTTAAACATATCAGTGCACATGTTAGTTATTAAGAGAAAAACCCAGTCATCTGAGTTGCCGATTGAATTTCATCTTCATTCTCTTCCTTAGCCTGAGACTCATATTGATCCCATATTGAACACTGGATCACATATCATATCAGCTTTTTCTCTGGCTACCGGGTTATGGAGCAGCACTTTGAGAGGGTTGAGGTAGAGCTGGGATGAACCTTTAGCAAAATGGCCAAGTATGGGAAGCATTCATTCATTTTACATTTCAAATGTATTGAACCTCCTCTCTGCATCAGGGGCCCGGGTTTCCCCCTATTTCCCTTTTCTGATATTCTGTAAAGCTTCTCTCTTGCTTCTCAATGCAGTGCCTCCACGGTTCAGACACACTGTACAATAGCAAGTTTCCATGCCCCCAGATCTTTTCTACCTTGTCCTTCCTCAAAATTCTAGTTCCTCTGTGTGAGATTGCCACTGAAATGTCATGCGCTAATTCATGTTAAGATGTGAAGGATTACTGGACAGGCTTTTCTGAAGCCTTTGCCTTCTATTCTGTATCTAACTGGATTCATTAAGGATGACCACCGATGTCTGATTTTCTAATTCCAAATGTAGAGTCCATTGCGCTTTTCTCATTGTGTAAGAGAGCTGGGAGCTTGAAGGCAAAACTTCTCTGAGATTAGTGTCCATCTAAACCAGGGAAACTATCAATACTCCCATCATACCTTTCAGTCTGATAACATACCGACTATAGCAGATACCCTCTGTGCTTCTGGAATTTCTCCCAGTGCTCCAGGCAGGTAGTTCAAGCTCATGGATAGGTCTATTTTAATTCCCATATAGACATGTTGCTAAAAAGAAGGACTGTCCACTTGAAGCTCTTAATTCTGATTCTGATCAGAATTTGATCTGCTGGGGCTGAAATGGAATATTTTAATGCCTTTGGAAGCCCTGTAAATCACTGGAATTCTTAGATCATTGTATTTTTTAATGATACAAACTATTCTTTTGGCTTGAAACCTACATTCATTGTGAGTTAGTCGATTCTAAAATCACAGGATTTTAATGGGCCATCTCGATTTTATTTTTTGTTTCCCTTCTGACACAAAGACTCTTTCTCCTCCAAACCCTGAAAAGCATGGTCTGTACTCGATCTGTCTTCCACCCACCTATTTAAGTACCCCATCTCACCTGCGGTCAGCAGCAACCCCACACTGCTAAACCCTGAGGGCATTTTCCATTCCCATTTTGCTTGACCTCTCACCTCTTGCCAATCTTCTGACAGTCCAGAACGTGGGCGCCTCTTATGGCCAAAGTCAGGCATTGCAGCACTGACTGTGGCTTCATCATTGCTCCTCCTGGGTGCTGCTCCCGTGACCTGCACCCTGGTCATCATGCACCAGCCAGTGTCCTTCTCACCCACTCTCTACACACGAGCCAGATGGAGTCTTTTGAATGGGAATAGGGTCTATGGTTACAACTGGCTTCTGCCACACCCACCACTGCCCAACCAGTTTGGAATTTGTTGGTGATTTTTTTTTTTTTTTATTGCTTTCAGAACAAAAACTGAACTCCCTCAAGGCCCTGTGTTGCTGGACCATTACCCAGTCCTCCAGCCGCACTACACACCATATTCCTTCTGACCCATGTAGTTCCACTTTCATTGGTCTTTTACTACCTCACACGTATCTTCAGCCAGAGTCCTTCCGGTGCCATCCCTTCTGTCTCCCCTGCTTCCCCCCGTTAATGTGTACTCATCTTTCAGATTCCCCCTTCGGTCATCCCTTCCTCTTCCTCGGCAAGATCCTCCCCTGAACAAGCTGATGAGGTCCTTGGTGCTGTCAGTCCTATAATGCATTCTCCATAGCAGTGATCCCAAGTAAGAGTTTCTATTCTGTGTGTATGTGCCTACTTTGTAGACCTGGCTGATCTGGCATCCATGTATTTTATAAAGTGCAAAATAATGATCAGAAAATATTTTCATCAGGAGGAACCACAAAGCTTTCTAGAGGGTTCTAAAAATGGGTCAAGGCTCAGTACAGGAAGTAGGGGTTGGAAAGCATCATCGGGTTTCTGAGCTCAGAACCGCATGCTCAGTGTCAGGCTGGCTCCATGCATCTTATCATTGACCTTTCCTGTTTGTTTCCCGCAGCCTTTCCTTTTATTTTAAATCTGGCCTCCCCTGTGAATGGCTGATTTCCCACTAGAATATCTTCTTCTTTTTTTTTTTTTTTTAGATTTTATTTATTTGACAGAGAAGCACAGTGAGAGAAGGAATACAAGCAGGGAGAGTGGGAGAGGGAGAAGCAGGCTTCCTGCTGAGCGGGGAGCCTCATGCGGGGCTGAGCCTAAGGCAGACACTTAAGGACTGAGTCACCAAGGCACACCCCCTCCCCACTAGAATATTTTAAAGGCACCTTAGACAGGAGGCATTAGAGCCATTTGTTTTTTGAGAGATCAGCTCTGTCACTCTTAGGCCAAGCCATTTCTCCCAGCCAGCCTCTTTATCAGTGCAATGGAGAAAATACCTTCGTCTGTGAGTTTTTATGACTATTCAATATGCAAAATACAGAGTCTGTTAGATGTTCAAGTCTCAATACAGGATAGTTATTATTATTTTCCATTTAATATCTTTCTAGCTTGCAATTAATATTCGACTAAAAATAAACTCTTGCCATTTGTAATATCTATAACAAGTCCACAAGTGGCAGTCAAGCTGAATACTTCCAGTTCCAGTCCTCGGCTTGCGGGCCCATGTAAACATTTCTAAGCCTCAGTTTTGCTCTTGTGATGCATTTCTTGTGGATTTTCCCATAGGACTAGGTCCCCATAGGACCAGCATTTCCTATTTAGTTTATTCTGTTTGAACCTTCTTTGATCTTTTCATGATGGAAAATAGGTCACACAGAGCAGAAAATACTAAGCTTCAGCTTTCTAGGTTATAATCTTCCTGTGCATTATTTGCAGCAGAAAAGGACTTACTTTTTGTGTGAGCAGTCCATGGCTTGTCTCCCTCTCTTTGGTAGTGCGGTAACATCCTCTGATGTCTCACCAGGAATGACTCCGAGTTGCCTGAGAATTCATCAGCCTGAGGACAGGCAGAGCAGAGTTACACATCTGTCCTTCCTCCAGATTATTTAGCCTCCCCCTCCCCCCCGATTGGGACTGAATAGGGGTGACAAGCTCAGGGTGGGACTGGATAATTCTTATCTGCTGGGTGAAGCCAGAGGGCAGAGATGAAAAGTCAGGACATGGGGAAAAGCTGCAAAAAAGCAAGAAAATGAGTGCCCAGTTCCCGAGGCCAGGCAGAAACAGAAGCTGAGTTTAGGGCCAAAGCCAGAAAGCAGAAGAGGCTGGATTCCACCTCAAGCCATGAGTGCTGTCCTGGAAGGGTGCCTGAGAAGCCGATTGGCCTTTCGTGGCTTTCCAGGAGCGCTTAGGGCCCATTTGTGCATCTGAATCAGGCTCATTACAGGACTGAGAGCCCAGCCGGCCTCTAAGGCCTCTTACCTCTCTTTCCATCTCTGTCCTGCGCCCGGAAGGAGCCCTGTGCGATACACGTGGATTGCTTTTCACGGAATCATACAATTAGAATTGGGCTTCATAAGTTCAAGATTATGAAATCATGAGACCTTTCAGGAAAGAAGGCAGTGTAAGCAGAAGGGGCTGAGTATGCTCTCCTGAGGAAGTTCTCACAGAACAATAGCACGTTAGTGCACTTACGTGTAAGATTGATTCCCGTTAGGATGATAAAACTTGGTTTTCACAGGGTTCAGACTATGCATTCAGGATCTTAACTATGTTGCCAGACAGCAAGAACAAAGAGGAAAAAAAAAAAAAAGGTTTCTTACCCTCCCTTTTTCCTCCCCTTCAACATCTCTGACCAAGGGGAAGTATAAATTCTGTCAACAAAGGTTTGGGTTAAACGACTTCTTTACATTCTCCTCACTCTCGGAACCATAAGGGCAGTGACCTGGGTATTTTTTCCTTCTTTTTTGCCTGCAAAATAAAATACATTCAGAAATCTTAACCTTCGTCTTAACAGTTGATTTCGTATTTTTAGAACTTGTGTTCTCCACACTTACGTAATTCACAACTTACTTTAAACCTGACGACTTGAAAAAGGCAGGGGCCAATCACATGACTAGGGCCCTTGCAGGGGCCTGGGAAGGTCAGTTGGGTCACTGCTTTGCCCCCAGTAGGGCCGGGGAAGCTAACCGGATACTCGAAGATCTCCTGTTTTCGAAGACTTCACCACCCTGTTTCTTTCACGATCTAACTTCTACGTTCGTTCTACCAGTTCTATGGCTGTGGTGCAGTCCTGTCTTCCCTTAATGAGCCTGAGGATGAATGAACACAGTGAAAGGTCACAGCTTCACGAGGAGAAGGCTGGGGTCCTCCCCGCATCGGTGAGCGCGCCACCCTTCTCCCAGCAGCCTGAATCAGAAACCTGCGTGTTACCCTCAGTGTCTTGTGCTTTCCGGTCAGTCAGCCGACTTCAACAGTTTCACCTCCGAAGTGTGTTTCCATCCGATCTGCTTTTCTCTGCCCCCCCCCACCCCCATCTGAATTACCAGGGTGCTTCCTATTATGGGTCCGCTTACCTAGGTTTCAGCGTCCAGCAGTTTAATCAAAGGCTAGTCTGGGGGTTGCTGCGAGGGTAGTTCACGGATGTGGTTAACCTCTCCAATCCGTTGACTTCAAGTAAAGGAGATTACCCTCGATCATGTGGGCAGGCCTCATCAGGTGCTGAAGAGCAAAAACAGGTTTCCCAGAGAAGAGATTCTCCTTCAAGACCGTAGTCCTCATTCTTTCCTGAATGGCCAGCCTTGGTTGTGCCCTACAGATTAGAGACTTGCCAGTCCCACAGCTGGTGGGCCAATTCCTTAAAATAAATTTCTTTAGATAGAGAGAGATATATATATACATACATATGTACGTATGTAAGCAGATACATGGATAGACAGATTAGTGTTTCTGTTTCTCTGGAGAGCCCTAACTGATACAGCTCCTCTAATTATCTTTTAACTGTTGTCTAATTATTTCTCTTTTTTTTAAAGATTTTATTTATTTATTTGACAGACAGCGATCACAGGTAGGCAGAGAGGCAGGCATAGAGAGAAGGAAGCAGACCCCCTGCTGAGCAGAGAGCCCGATGCGGGGCTGGATCCCAGGACTCTGGGATCATGACCCGAGCCGAAGGCAGAGGCTTCAACACACTGAGCCACCCAGGTGCCCTAATTATCTCTTAACTGGAGGTCTAGTTATCTGTTGCATTGTCAACTGCTCCAGAACTTGTGATGGCTAGAAAGAATGGCTCGGTAGTCTCTCCTGGTTCCACGGGCTGACTGGGCTCAGCTGGGGAGGATTTTCATCAAGGGCGTATGCTCACTGTCCAGAAGTGGCTGGCACTGGAGTCATCTAAGATGGTTCACTCCCACAGCTGCAGCTTGATATGGGCTTTCGTAAGAGTTCCTCGAGGCCTGGCCTCTCTACCATCTTCAGAGGAGCCTGGCATGTGACTTGAGCTTCTTACAACATGATGCCTGGGTTCCCTCAGGAAGTGTTCAGATAGTGGATGTTCCAAGAGACCCAGGCAGAAGCCACAAGACTGTTTAGGACCTTGCTTCAGAAGTCCCAGAACACCACGTCTGCAACATTCTCTGGTCAGAGCAGTCAGAAGGCTAGCCCAGATTCAAGGGGAGGAGCTTGGGTTCCACTTCTTGGTGTGAGGAGCAACATGTCCATATAGCACAAGGACGAGCAGAGGGCGGCCATCTTTGGAGGCTACCTACAACACTGGCCACTGCCGTATCCTTATCCTACCACCTTTGCCCAGACCCTCAATCTGTCCTCCTCAAAGACTCTGAAAATGCTTATGTCCTAGTGCCACTGCCTTGCGTAAGGCCTCTGGTGGCTTGACCTTTCCCATAGAAGAAGGCCAGTTTTTCACCTTGCCTTGTTTATAAGACTTTTCATGTTACAGTTCTGCAGTGTTCCCCACCTAGTGCCCTATCTCCCAAGCCAGATGGAATTTCTTTCAGGATTTTGCATGTTCTATGTTCTCTCTTTCTCTCCTGCAGGCTCTCATACTCCCTATTTGCTGTTTCTCAAACACTCTTTGCCCCTCCATCTCTTTCTTTTACTTTGCCTGACTTGTGCTCATCTTTTGATTTTGAGCTTAAGGTCTGCTTTTTTTGGAGTGTTGAGCCCTGGCACCCCAGGTTTGGATTGGATACCTTCCTTTGTGCTCCACTTCAAGAGTTGGCCCAGGTCCTTGGGTTGATGTATTGATGCAATCGGACTCTGTTAAACTTGCTTTTACTTTGCTTTATTATTGAACCAGCAAAACATCAATACAAGAATAAGGACTCAAGCCAATGGATTATTCAACTCAGAGCAGCACCTAAGGTTTCTGTGGTTGACATAGTCCTTGGGGATTAAGGACCAGACCCTGAATTATGGACTCTATACCTCACACTGGCAGCATACCAGTCTCAAAGGTCCACCCTGTTGTCACAGAAGGAAGCTCCCATTGAGCTAAAAAGTTACCCTTCCAGGTTCTTCCACATCAGTGGTAAGCAGCAGGCCTGGCACAGCCTTAATCAGCCCCTCACCTCTGCTACCCACTGCACAGAGGACTGAGGGCATGCATGTAATTGTTTGCCGTGGTCTCTCTCTTGTCATGCCACAAGCTCTCCATTGGCATTCACTCTTTGTTTGTTTGTTTGTTTTTAAATATAACCCTGGTACTGAGAACAGTACTATGATCTTGATATCTTGATTTGCTGAATAAGTGTACACCTAAATGAATGAATAAATACATTTAGTCTGAACACTGCTCCGTGTCCCTAAACTTGATTCCTGCCTCTGCCCTCTTGGTGCTTGCTATTCATACTCGCTCTCTTCAGTGTCAGACACTTTCTTTTTGTTAAGAGCTCTGTCATTGTTCCCCGGCCCCAAGAAATTGGATGCCAGGACAAGAACTTTCAGCCTTGGCCTTGACCTTGACCCTGTGAATGGCAGTTGGCCACCCTCAGCCTTGGAACCTGTATACATTCGGGCTGGTCCCCCAAGGGAAGGATTTGGATACTGTTTTACTCTCTTATTTTGCTCTCTTACGCATGTAGCCATGAAGATTCAGAACAGTTTGAATATTTAACCACAATTTACAAAATGCCTCAACACGAAGATACTTTCCCGCGACGGTCAGAGAGTTTCTTTGCAGGTCTTACTGTGGCTCAGTGGGCTGTGTCAGTGACTCTTCCCCTCTGTGTCTCTGCTATGGTTGATTTGAGTTGTGTAAGACAATATTTAGAGGAAGGGTAGGTCAGTGGTAAAAAGCCCACAGATGCTGACTAGGGTTCAGATCTGAGTCCTTGTTGTGTGACCTCAGAGAAAAGACTTAGCCTCTCTATGTCTCAGCTTCCACATCTGGAAAATGAGGAGAACAACTGTGGCAATAATAGTGTTGCCCTCATAGGGCTGTAATGAGAATGGATTAAGTTTTTATGTTGCAGGGCTTGGAAGAATGTCTGGGACCTCATAGGAGCTACATATGATTTGACTGTTAGGATTCATGCACAAACATTCCTGAGCCTCAAACTCACATATTTTGCTTTTAATGTCCCTAGTGGGACCTCTGTGTCATGGCTTTCTTTCTGGCCTCTTTCTGTCAAATGTTCTGTCTGCATAAGCCCCTATTTCCCTGAGATCATGTGACTGAATTTCTCTCTGAATATTTGATGGGTCTCTCTGTCCTAGTTATTTGTGTGGCTGTCTCTTAGCTCTGCTTTTCTGGGGGTTTTCTTCCTTGTTGTTTCACATTATTATTATTATTATTATTATTATTATTAATTTAAATTATTTATTATTTAAATTATTATTAGTCACCATATAATACATCATTAGTTTCTGATGTAGTGTTTCATGATTTGTTGTTTGCATAATAACACCCAGTGCTCCAAGCAATACGTGTCCTCCTTAATACCCATCACCGGGCTCACCCATCCACCTCCCCTCTAAAACCCTCAGTTTGTTTCCCAGAGTCCATAGTCTCTCATGGCTCATTTCCCCTCTGATTTGCCCCCCTTCATTTTTCCCTTCCTTCTCCTAATTTTCTCCATGCTATTCCTTATGCTCCACAAATAAGTGAAACCATATGATAATTGACTTCCTCTGCTTGACTTATTTGACTTAGCATAATCTCTCCAGTCCCATCAATGTTGATGCAAAAGCTAGGTATTCATCCTTTCTGCTGGCTGAGTAATATTCCATTGTGTATATGGGCCACATCTTTTTTTTTCTTTGTTAATTCTTTTTTTTATTAACATATAATGTATTATTTGCCCCAGGGGCACAAGTCTATGAATCGTCAGACTTACACACTTCACAGCACTTACCATAGCACATACCCTCCCCAGTGTGGACCACATCTTCTTTATTCATTCATCTGTTGAAGGGCATCTTGGCCCTTTCCACAGTTTGGTTCTTGTGGACATTGCTGCTATGAACATTGGGTTGCATATGGCCCTTCTTTTCACTAATCTGTGTCTTTGGGGTAAATACCCAATAGTACAATTGCTAGGTCATAGGGGAGCTCTATTTTTAACTTTTTGAGGAACCTCCACACTGTTTTCTGAAATGGCTGTACCAACTTACATTCCCACCAATAGCGTAGGAAGGTTCCCTTTTCTCTACAGCCTCTCCAAAATTTTTTTTGTTTCTTGCCTTGTCAATTTTGCCATTCTAACTGGTGTAAGGTGATATCTCAATGTGGTTTTGATTTGAATCTCCCTGATGGCTAATGGTGATGAACTTTTTTTCATGTGTCTGTTAGCCATTTGTATGTCTTTGGAGAGGTGTCTGTTCATGTCTTCTGCCCACTTTTTGACATGATTATCTGTTTTGTGTGTGTTGAGTTTGAGGAGTTCTCTATAGATCTTGGATGTCAGCCCTTTGTAGTATCATTTGTGAATATCTTCTCCCATTCCATGGGTTGCCTCTTTGTTTTGTTGACTGTTTCCTTTGCTGTGCAGAAGCTTTTGATCTGAAGAAGTCCCAAAAGTTCATTTTCATTTTTGTTTCCTTTGCCTTTGGAGACGTGTCTTGAAAGAAGTTGCTGTGGCTAAAAAAAAAAAAAAAAAAGAAGTTGCTGTGGCTGATGTCAAGGAGGTTACTGCCTATGTTCTCCTCTAAGATTTTGGTGGATTCATGTCTCACATTGGGATTTTTCATCCATTTTGAGTTTATCTTTATGTATGGTGTAAGAGAATGGTCGAGTTTCATTCTTCTGTATACAGCTGTCCAATTTTCCCAGCACCATTTATTGAAGAGACTTTTTTCCATTGGATATTTTTTTCCTGCTTTGTTGAAGATTATTTGACCGTCTATATCTAGGCTCTCTATTCTGTCCCATTGCACAAAAACAGACACATAGACTTCTTTGTTTTGCTTTAATGTGTCTCTTTTATTTTTATTTAAGATAGAGAGCAAGAGGATGCAAGAGGGGGTAGGGGCAGAGACACAGGGACAGAGAGAGTATCTTAAACAGACTCACCACCCATCATGGAGCCTGATGTGGGGCTCAATCCCATGACCCTTAGATTATGATTGGAGCCAAAGTCAAGAGTCAGATGCTTAACTGACTGTACCACAGGAGCATCCCTGTGTGTCTCATTTAATTTTCTTGGTTTTTCTCTGGCTTTATTCTGTGCTTTCTCTCTTGTCTTTCTTCTGTCCTCTGCCAATACCCATCATGTACAAACTGAAAATTAAAAAATATTTTCTGAATTAGTTAGTGTTCTCTTCTTCAGAAATATAGCAGCTTATGAATACCATATTTCTCTTGTTCTTTGCTCCTACAACCTCCTGTGGATTTTCTTCCCATGTGGTTCAGTGATGCTTTCTACAAAAGAGATTCCCCAGGTTTGGTGGGTTTTTCTTTCTTGAACATAGTGGGAAAACTGTCAGGTGCCTTTATTGCTTTGCTGGGAAGGCTTCTTGAATTTTCTGCCTCCCTTCTAAACTGTACCATCCCTGGGTATAAGACAAGGGAAGAGACAAAGTCTCTTTTATTCCTCAACATGTTCCCAGGGTCCAGCATGGTGCCAGGAACACAGGATGCTCTTGACAAATATTTGGGAGATGAAGAAATTCCATGAGGGCACGTCAAGAGTTTAGGAAGACCTAGATGAGCACCATGTCATGGAGCCACTGTCTTTTTTTTTTTTTTTTTTAAATGGTTTCCAACTCTGCAGAGTTGTCAGTTTATTTTGTTTCAGTTCCTTTAACTGTCTGGGTTTGATTCCCCAGAGAAAAATGTCTTTCTAGGAACTGATTTTCTTTCCAGTGTTTGGAACTAGATGGGTTTCAATCCTTAGCCTCCCAGTTACTAGCTGTGATTCCTTAGGGGAATTAATTTTTCTGAGGTTGTTTCCTCAATTACAAAATGAAAATAAGAATCTCTACTTCAAAAGAATATTGTGAGGATTGTGTGTAATGTATGAAACACATTTACTACGTTCCTTGCAAAAGGGCAGCCATATAGACAAACAGAGTAGAATGGAGAGCCAGAAATAAACCTCCCACGTATGGCCAATTGATTTGGGACAAGGGTGCCAAGACCATTCAATGGGGGAAGGACAATCTGTTCAAAAAATGATGGAGAAAAAACTGAATATCCTTGTATATGGAAAAAGAATTGGACCCCTTTCCTCACATCATACAAAAATTAACACACAATGGATCAAAGACCTAAAGTTAAGGACAAAAACCATAAAATTCTTAGATGAAAATTTTCATGGCGTTGAATTGGGCACGATTTCTTGTGGAGCCACTATCTTGTCTCCTAGCTACCTTCATGTGTCTCTCACTCATTAAGTAGATCTCACATCTCCCACCCCACCCCTGCCCTTTGCACCCTAAAATCACTTACTCAAGGGAGGACTTTTTAATCTCTAGTTAATCAAACTCTAGCCATTGTCCCCAGCTACCCCCAGCTGGCCTTCCACTTTGGCCTCCTGCCCCTCTGTCCATCCCCACAAACACAGATTTATTCATCCATTGAACAGCTATGTCCCATGTGTCCCCCATGTGCTGGGCGCTGCACTAACACCTTCACACCGTCTTCCCCTTCCCCCAGCCTAGCTGTGGTGCCCTCCCTCTGTGCACTTATCAAAACCTTGCCTTATGTCAACCTGTATGATATTGAAGTGATACCAAAATACCAGTTATGCTTTGTGTCTGTCCCTCCTAATGTAAGTAAGGTCCCATAAGGTAGGGCCCATCCCTGCTTTATTCCTATTTGTACTTAATGATATGAATGTTATAATCCTCATGACTGTCACCTGATGAGCACCTGTTGAATATGTGCTGGATTGTTCTGTGCATGGGTCCCAATTCTGGATTGTACTCTTGCATAAAATAAATCTGATTCCTTCTGGGTCCATAGAATATTGGCAGGCAGCTACTGAATCCCCCACACCAGCCCTTCTCTAATCTGGACGTTGTTAGTTTCTCAACCTGTCGTGAATTTCAGTTCCTCCATCAGCCGATCTGCTTCCTCCAGCCAGATCCTGGCTTCTCTGTGTGCCTTTGAAAGCAAAGATTATGCAACAGAGCCAAGAACACTGAGTGTGCTTTGAGCATCAGGAGTACAGTACGTCTCTCCCCTCTTTTTCTAACCATTGTTCCTGTAATTACATTGTTCATATCACATTTGAATTTTAGTAAGCTGCTACACACTGCTGTTCTCACAAGTTAGTCTAAAACCTACAAATCTTAGGGGGGTCTGGGTGACTCAGTCAGTTAAGCATCCAACCCTTGATTTCAGCTCAGGTCATGATCTCAGAGTCCTGAGATCGAGCCCCTTGTTGGGTTCTGTGCTCAGCGGGGAATCTGCTTCTCTCTCTTTCTCTCCCCTCCTTCCCCTGCTCACACACACTCTCTCTCTCTAAAATAAATAATAGATCTTTATATTAAAAAACAACAACAAAGGGGCTCCTGGGTGCTCAGTGGGTTAAAGCCGCTGCCTTCGGCTCGGGTCATGATCCCAAGGTCGTGGGATTGAGCCCTGCATCGGGCTCTCTGCTCAGCAGGGAGCCTGCTTCCTCCTCTCTCTCTGCCTCTCTGCCTACTTGTGATCTCTCTCTATCAAATAAATAAATAAAATCTTTAAAAAACAACAACAACAACAAAAAAACCCTGCAAATCTTATTCATTCCTCGAAGGTCTCTAACCAAGAATGGCTTATTCTGAGCTTCTCATACCAAATTATTCTTTCTCTCCCACATTTCCTGTGCCCCACATCACAGTGCTGCACACACAGGCCCAGATACAAACACCCAGACTCACAGAGTCCAGTGTGGCCCCTCGGGTATGACGATGGCATGGAGGCTAGGCCGGGATGTCACATCATGTGACATCAGCCGCTACGTAATAGGAAAGGCCCTTTGAGCTTATAGTGCTCTCTACTTTTTTATCACAGTGTGCTTGTAATTATGAACTTTAAGATTCTAGAAAAATCACCGGCTAGTAAAATATGGTGGTTCAAACAAGCACATTTTACTTACTGAATGTCCCCCAATTTCTTTGTTGGGAGCATTGCCCTTTGTAGGCCATTGCCTGAAGGTGGGCTTTATAATAAGGGTTTGAATTCTAGGTTTGAATCTTGGCTTTTCCACTTACTGTGTTGCAATTTGTAGGGAACGAGAAAGGATTTTTCCCTTTACCCTTCTGAGCTCTTGGCTGAGACCCATGTAATAATACAAGAGAGATGGACAAGAAAAACAAACAGCAGCCGATTAATATGTAGACCCTGTGGGAGACACCCAGGGAAAGAGAGTATCTCCCTGAGATGACTTAGAATTAAGGCCCAAATCCTGTCCTAATGAGGAAGGGTCAGGAGGAGGTAGGCCTCTTACGGGAGAATAAATGATTTCAGGAAAGGTGAGAGCTCGAGGAAGACGAGTTGGGAGGTGTGATCCTTTACAACAAAGTCACGACACAGTGTGCTGTTGACTTCTAGTTTCCTCTCCTGTGATAAGAATCCATCTTCCCTCCTTGGTGGAACTCTCCCGCAGAGGATTTATGACAGTTGAGCTCCTTCTGGCAGATAAGGGGAGTTCAAAGAAAACTCCCTGCATTTGCTGTTTATCAAGTGCCCGCAGCTCAAATAATCAATGTACCAAAGCAGCCTTTTTGGGGTTAGGTCTCATAACCTGCTATCCTTCAAAGGTGTCCTTTAAGCCTTTTTTCATTTCTTCCTTCCTAGATTATACATATCACTAATACAGAGGCGGTGTTTGTTTTATTCACCAGGGTGTAGACTGTGCATCTCCGTAACTACCTATCCTAAGTAAATATGAAAGAATATGTAAAATATGTAAAAGAATTACTTTTACAATGTAAAATGAATCAACTCTACATATCTTGCAGCGTTATTGTAGGGCTTGCTGAGATAGTATCTCTGAAACATTTAGCACTTGGTGATATCAGACTAAACGTTTGATATTGTTATTAGCAGTCATTCCGTGGATTATATGATGTAGGGTAGGGACAGAAGAAAGGTCAACAGAAGGGGACATCAACAGGAAAGAGGCAGTTGTGGTATTGCTTGGCCCAAGCATCTTGGGGGTTTGGGGATGGAAAAGAGATGTGACTGAGAACTGATTATAGATCAGATGGCAAATAATTTCCTGGAAGTGAGGCAGACACTTAGGTTTTAAAACTCCTTTTCCTCCAACTCTCATTAGAATGTTAGAGAATGGATCGTAGAAGAAGGTAGCTCTTTATTAATACTTAGAAAGCCTCTGTACCCTCTGTCTCACCTTACCTGTCCCATGTCTTATTAAAGAGTTTTTGAGAGTTCAGTAAACAGAAGAGCTGTCCATGAGCTCTGAGCTGGGGCAGTCAGGTCATTAGTATTCAGGACACTAGAGCCCGGCACACAGTCATCCTGAGGCCCTCGTTAACATTTCATGGAAATCCAGGAAACATCCCACTTAGAACTGAAGAATTTTGACCTGAGACCTAAAACAAATAGGAAAAACAAAACTGTTACCACCACCACCACCACTACTACTACTACTACTACTATTATTATTATTATTATTATAAATCCAAGGAGACACTCAGTACCTGCACTATGAAAGAAAAAGGAATTTCTGCAATTAAAAAAAAACAACCCTTTTTCAGAAGCATATCTGCTGGGCCAACTGTGATGCCAAAGCGATTTGCACATTTTCCAATACTGTCTTTATAGGTTAAGGCTAAAAATGTTAAGCCTGATGATTTCAGGAACAACCTGCCTCTCGAGAGCTAAGCACTTTTGGAAGCATGTAAATTCTTTTCAGTTATGGAACTTCCTGAGGGAGGTACAAAGGGCCCTTGTTCTTTCCTGGGCATGGAGTGGAGAATCTTTGCTTTTGGAAACTGGATTGTGTGGAGGAGGTTGGTGAAGGTACGAGACAGCAAGTGTGAGATCATCATCAAACTGGAGCTTTCTTTTCCCTTTGACACCAGGCACATTGGCTGGAACCCTTGGACCTTGATCCTATAGGGGACCCTGGATGTCACATAAAACAAGAGCATTGAACAACTCAGTTTAGATAGGGTTTGCAACACGTATATATGTAAATTTCTTGCTGCCTTAGAGTTGTGGATGGGCGAGTTTTCACTGGGGTGCTACCAGCATCATTGTGAGAAGCACTGTGTTGTGACGTGGCCATTATGGAAAACATCCTGAAGGAGGAAGCTGCAATGAAAGTTCTACCCTCCAGTTAGAAACTACGCCAGTGTAAATTGCAGAGAATTGAATGTCGAAAGACCTAAGTTGGAGACATTTACCACGTGGGTGCCTTGGTGAAGTCACTTAACCTCTCTTAAGTCTGGTTTTCTCATCTCTGAAGTGGGGAATAATCTTTTCTGGCTCTCTGGTGGTCATGGGAATCAGAGGACATCCAGCTGTGAAAATGCTCTGGGATGCGGGCAGTACTTAGCAAGTGTGTGGTTTGTGCATGCTGATCTGGTGGGACATTTACTATTGCAGAATGTGGAACGACACATTACAGACAATGTAGGTGTCCTGGTAAGAGCATGCTTTCTAGTGTCTTAGTCAGATTTGGCTGATCTAACAAAGTACCATAGACCAGGTGGCTAGTAAACAGCGGACTCTCCTGGTTCTGGAGGCTGGAAGACTGAGATCAGGGTGCCAACACGTTGGGATTTGGTGAGGGGCCTCTTCCTGCTTGTACACTGAGAGCCTTCTTCTTGTGTCCTCATGTGGCGGAACACAGAGAGCAAAAGCAGGCTCTCCGAGGACCCATAAAAGGGTACTCTTCCATCATGAGGGCTTCACCCTCATGGCCTCATTTAATCCTCATTGCCTCCCAAAGACCCCATATCTTAACACCATCACATGGAGGGTAGGATGTCTACACAGGCATTTAGAGAGAGTGCAAAGGTTTAGTCCATGATATTCTTCCCACGGTCCCCCAAAATCTATGTCCTTCTCATACACAGATTGAATCCATTCCATCTCAACAGCCCCCAAAATCTTTACTGGTTCCAGCATCAATTCTAAAGTCCAAAGTCTCATCTACATATTCTCTGGATCAGATATGGGTGAGCTTGAGGTACATTTCTTTTTCTTTTTTTTTTTTTTTAAGATTTTATTTATTTATTTGACAGATCCCAAGTAAACAGAGAGGCAGGTAGGGCGGCAGGAGGCAGGCTCCCCACTGAGCAGAGAGCCAGATGTGGGGCTCAGTCCCAGGACCCTGATATCTTGACCTGAGCAAAAGCAGAGGCTTAACCCACTGAGCCCCCAGGCGCATTGTACATTTCATCCTGAAGCAAAATTCCTCTCCAGCTGTGAACCTGTGAAACCAGACAAGTTAAGTGCTTCCAGAATACCCTGGTAGGACAAGCATAGGATAGACATTCCCATTCCAAAAGGGAGAACTAGGAAAGGAGAGAAGGGCAGGTCCCGAGCAAGTACAAAACTTAGCAAGACAAACTTCATGAGCTCTCAGGCTCAATATAATTCTCCTGCTGGAGGCACTGCCCTCCAGACCCATTGGGGTGGGATCCTGCCCCCAGGCTCTGTGGGCAGGGACTATGTCCCCGAGTGACCCCACCCCCACAGTTTTGAACTGAGGCCATCTAGCCTGTCAAAAAGCAGTATTCCCTTCTTGAAACCAAGGACGCATCCCTGATTGCCTGAACCACTTTTGGGGTCATCCTCCCCTCAACTAGAAGCATATAGTGTCTGTTTGCAGCCAGATAGCTCTGTGACCGCACCCTGTAAAATCTCAGTCCAACAGCTTTCCTTTTCTCCTTGCTGTCTCCTTCCTCTTCGGTTCAAACTGGTAGTTCTCCTGCTGGGTGGCTGGTTAAGTCTGTGGTTCTCACCCATGCTAATCTCCTTATCAAATAGATGCTTGGCCACACTCTTAGTGTTCTCTCCTGAACATGTCTTCACGGTTTTGTTTTCTTTCTTCCTTTTTTTTTGCAATGCAGATAGGCTGAGAATTTTCCAGATCTTTAAGTCCTGCTTCTCTTTTGACTATAATTTCATCTTCAAGTCATCTCTCTCTTCTTGCATTTTATGGTAAGCAGTCAGGAGGACCTAAGCCACACCTTCAATATTTTGCTTAGAAATCTCCTCAGTTAAATATCCAGTTTTAGCACCTACCTTCCACAAAATGCTAGAGCTTAAACACAATTCAAAGCCAAGTACTTTGCCACTTGATAACAAGGATAGCCTTTTCTCCATTGTCCTTCCATAGTAACATGTCCCTCTTTTCCATCTGAGACCTCATCAGAATGGCCTTTAGTAACTTCTATATATCTGCCAGTATTCTGCTCGTGATCACTTAACTCTTCTCTGAGAAGGTGCAGGCTTTGTCTGTAGCTCTCTTATTTTTTTCCTGAGCTTTTAACAGAGTTACCTTTAAAATCCTGTTCATGGAACTCTCAGACTTTTCTAGCATGAGCCTTGAAAGTCTTCCCATTATCCAGTTCCTAAGCCATTCATACGTTTTTAGGTGTTTGTTACATTACCACTCCCCACCACCTTCTCGGTACCAGTATCTGTGTTGGTGTTTTCTACAGAAACAGAACCAATAAGATATCTAGAAATAGAGAAAGAGATTTATTTTGAGAGATTGGCTCACATAGTTATGGAGGCTGAGAAGTCCCGTTGTCTGCCATCTGCAAGCTAAAGACCCAAAAAAGATGATGGCGTTGTTCCAGTCCAAACCTGGAGAAGGCCTGAGAATCAGAGAAGCCGATGGTGTGAGTTCCATTCTGAGTTACAAGGCCCAAGAACTGGGGGAGAGAGTGTGGGGGTGTACATTCTCATCTGAGTCTGAAGGTCTGAGAACCAGGAGCACTGACATCTGATGACAAGACAAGTCAGATGTCCCAGCTCCCCCAGAGAGCCGATTTGCCTTTGTCCATCTTTTCTCTTTCTCAGCCCATCAACAGATTAGATGATGCCCATCTGCCCTGGGCAGGATGATCTTCTTTATTCAGTCCAGCAACTCAAATGCTCATGCTTTCTGGATACACTCTCACAGACCCAGAAATAGTGCTTTATCAGCTCTCGTGGCATTGATGTGGCCCAGATTGAGACATAAAGTTAGCCATCGCATACCAATAGTGTCCTTTTTTTTCTTTTCCATGATTTCCTGCTTTTTATACAAGAAAGGGAAGAGTGCTGTGTGTCCATTATTGTGAACATACCTAGTTGACTTTAGAGTCATCAAAGATCAGAAGTGACTCATTAGGATGATGGGAAATTAAATTCCATTTTGTTCGGTTTATATTATGCACCTGAGCTTTATACAGATGCTGGCTGTTACAGGGGTGTCAACCACATGGATGAGCTGGGAAGGGACAACATAAATTTATAATTCTGCCACTGAATATGAAGCTTTAAAAAGAGTCCTATTGGTCAGTAAAAACAAGCTCCAGAATGAAATTTTGGATAATTACTGATATTTTCTTGGGAGGTTATTATGAGTGATAAGGTTTTTCACATTGATTTTTTTTTTAATTTTATTTATTTATTTGACAGACAGAGATCACAAGCAGGCAGAGAGGCAGGCAGAGAGAGAGAGAGAGAGGAGGAAGCAGGCTCCCCACTGTGCAGAGAGCCCGATGTGAGGCTCGATCCCAGGACCCTGGGATCATGACCTGAGCCGAAGGCAGAGGCCTTAACCCACGGAGCCACCCAGGCGCCCCTCACATTGATTTTTGATAGTGATTTTTTTAAAGATTTTACTTATTTATTATTTGACAGAGATCACAAGTAGGCAGAGAGAGAGAGGGAGGGGGAAGCAGGCTCCCCGCTGAGCAGAGAGCCCAATGCGGGACTCGATCCCAGGACCCTGAGATCATGACCTGAGCTGAAGGCAGAGGCTTAACCCACTGAGCCACCCAGGCGCCCAATAGTGATTTTTTTTGTTTGTTTGTTTTAAGTGCAAAGGCCATGTCTGAACAGATTCTGGCACAGCCATACAGTGGAATACTCCGGCAGTGGAAAAGAGCAAGTTACTAATACACACAGCGGCATAGATGAATCGTAAGGGAATTAATGCTGAGAGACAGTTGTCTCACACAAAAGCATACGTACTCTATGATTCTGCTTAAATAGATTCTAGAACAGGTAAACTTGATCTTTGATAAAAACTAATCACAAGAGTAGAGAAGGGCTACAGACAGGCTGGGAAGGGATATGAGGGAATTCTCTAGGGCGTTGGCAAAATTCTGTATATTGATAGGAGATTGGGGTACAAGGGTGTGCAGATTTTCCAGAATTCCTCAAACGTGCTTATGATTTTATTTTATGTAAATTTTACCGCAAAATATACACAAAATGATGATAGGCATGTTGAGGGGTTTAGGACGGAAGCATACTGATCTCTGTATTGACTTTGAATTGTAACCACCACCACAACAAAAATGGACTGATGGTTACACAATAAGGCAAATGTAAAAAGTTAATTGTAGAATCTAGCTGGAAGTTATTCAAGTACTCGTCCTTATTTGTGGAGCATAAGGAATAACATGGCGGACATGGGGAGATGGAGAGGAGAAGGAAGTTGGGGGCAATTGGAGAGGGAGACAAACCATGAGAGACTGTGGACTCTGAAAAACAATCTGAGGGTTTTGGAGGGGAGAGGGTGGGAGGTTGGGTGAGCCTGGTGGTGGGTATTATGGAGGGCATGTATTGCATAGAGCACTGGGTGTGGTGCATAAACAATGAATTCTGGAACACTGAAAAGAAATTTAAAAAATAAATAAAAATTTTAATCTAGCTGAAAGTTATTCAAGTACTCGTCCACTTCTTTGCATTTTCTTCTGGGTTTGAAAATGTTATAATACGATGTTAAGAATATAATTTCAGAAAAAAACTATTAATATTTTAAAAAACCCACAAGGGCACAACAGTTAGGTTTTGTTTGTTTGTCTGGTTGGTTGGTGTTTTGTTGTTGTTGTTGTTGTTTTTTCTTGGTGATGCAATATTCTTTTAAGCACTGAATGTCCTTAGAGAAATTGATCTACTTGTTGAAGGTAAATGAGAATTTATTCCATTACCTTTGCTTGAAATATTGCATAAAAGAGACATTTAAAATGATAAACACATAAAGATTTCTGAATTTGAAATATGCCACAGTGAATTGTTAGGAGATTAAATTTAAAGTTAAAAAACTACATGTTTTTGAGTATCATGTTTTTGACTACATGTCATCTCATTTTCAATTTTTCCTTTTGCTAATCTCCATGAACTATCTTGAAGACATGGTAGATTCTGAATTCTGAAGAGGGAAAATAAACAGGTGATAGAATACAACTAAGAAGAGTGTACTATTTTAATGATATAAATTAACTGATAAGTATTATTGAAAATATTGATTTTTAGGATACAAATAACATCAGAGCCCTGAATTTCCATACTCAGAGAATTACTGAAATTCAGGAAGACTGGAATATAATTTAAAATGACTGTGACAGATTAGAGCATTATATTTTTTCAAAAGGAGAAAATTCAATAGGAACTTGTACAAAAGTTCAGGACCAAAACCCATAAATGGGGAAGGGCCAGTTTCGAATCTAGGATGTCAGCAATGAGCATGTCAGCCCTATTCACTGACTATTCACTGTCCTTTATGCTATAATTGGATCCAGCTTTGGTACAATTTTTTTTCTTTTTTTAAGTTTTTATGTAAATTCTAGTTAGCTAACATATAGTGTACTATTAGTTTCAGTAGTAGAATTTTTAGTGATTCACCAGTTACATACCACCAGTGCTCATCACAAGTTCCCTCCTTAATCCGCATCACCCATTTAACCCATTCCCCCACCCACCTCCCTTCCAGCAAACTGCTGTTTTCTCTAATGAAGGTCTGTTAGCTAGGTATTTTTAAATAATATGGAGAAATACGTTAAAGCTTAAAGAGGAACAAGATGACTAAAATAATAAAAAGCTGGTCCTAGGAGGAAAATCTGAAAGAAGAAGAACTTCTCTCGGTGCTTCCAGATTGAAAAGGTTCACGTTCCCTTTGATTATTACCATTTTCAGTTACATGAAGTGTTTTAATGGAGAGATTCTATGAAAAAATGAACAAGGGAAATTGATTCAAGTTAAGAGATAGTGGAGTTGTGCAAACGGAAGGATCTCTTGACTTCAAGGTTGATTAAAATCTGGAATAATTGCCAAGTGATGCTGGGATTTTGCATCCCTGGAGAATATGTTAACAAAATAAAAATTCTGAGTGGATCTAGACTGACCTGCCAGAGGTTGGGGGCAAGCCCTGATGATCACTGGAAGGACCTAATTGGGTCTATGTTCTATTAATAATGTTTCACTCAACAGTAAGAGTTTTGAAACAGAGCTTGGTACTAAATTATGTTCTTTCTATAAGAAATGGCAACTTAAACTTCGCTTCACTCAGAAATTCCCTGTGTTAGTTCACAGCATGGTGACTGTGGATAGCAATACTATATTGTATACCCAAAATCTGCTAAAGGGGTAAATATCAACTGTTCTCACCACAAAAACAAAACAAAACAAAACAAACAAAAACACGAAAAGGAAACAATGATAATTATGTGAGGTAATGGATATGTCAGTTGGTTGATTATGGTGGGGATTATTCCACAATGTGTATAAACATAACAAAACATGAAGTTGAACACCTTAAATATAAATCATGTGTGCTCCTGAATTATATCAGTAAAGCTAGAAACAAATCACTGTATTGAATGATTTTTTTTTTTTTTTTGGACGTGTCTCCTAGTAAATGACTACATATGGCTGTGGTGAGTGTTTGCAACATTGTTCTTAATTTGGTTACTCTACTTTATTATAAAATAATTACAGTATATCCTGTCATTTTTCTCCTTAACGTTACAATGTTATCACTGGGAGGACATTTTTATATGGGAACCATTATGTTCATGAGTGTTTTCTGTCGGTGAGAGGGTCCCTACCTGTGCATAAGTATGTTTCACATTCTTCACTCTTTGGTCCTATGAGGTTATCATCCCATCATCCAGGCCACTTAGAGTGGAAAGAGATACAAATGTCAACTTTGTGAATGATTTCTCTTCTTTCTGAAAGCCAATATGGCAAAAATTATCTTGCATTATCCACTGTAGCCTCTATTTCTGGTTTCTTAATCTCGTTCCATGGTTCCCTTTTATTCTTCCCCTTCGCAGAGCAAAACTTGCTTCCTGTTGTGATGCTGCTCAAAACTTCATTGTTTCTCAGAACAACACTCCAGCTGGGACCAACATGAGCTATGAGGTGGAAAGCAAAAACAAAATCCTAATTAGAGAGAATATTTTTAATATGTTTCCAGTGGTGAGTAAAGATTTGTTGTGGTTGATTTGTGTCACCATTCCAGATGACTTTTCTCCCACATTACCTTGTAACTTATACTAATAGAGGAGTTAACTCAGAATTAGAATACCATACGTTGTTTTGATGTAAAAGATGGTGATAGGGGTCCATTTTAAAAAGGAATTTTGAATGCAAGTGGCTCTGCAGGGAATGGTATTTATATCTTACATGATAAGCTCTCCAAGTCCTTGAGTCTTCGTAACTCATCCTTGCATGAGATGAGCTTACTTGGGTTTTCTGGGTAGGAACTACTAGGGCTTGGGAATAAGACCATTTTTCACCTGGAATAAGATTCTTCCAGTTGTCAGTTTTGGTGACTGAATCAATTCCTTCACAAGGAACTATGGGTTTATCTGGCTAATCTTTGGGAAGTAAATATGTTAAGAATTTGTGGTCAGTGGGGGGTTGCCTGGATGATGCAGTTGGTTAAGCATCGACTCTTGGTTTCATCTCAGGTCATGATCTCAGGGTTGTGAGATCAAGCCCTCCACTCAATGCGGAGTCCTCCTCAAATTTTTTCTCCCTCTCCTTCTGCCCCTCCCACCTGTGCTCTGACTCTCTAAAATAAATAAATAAATCTTAAAAAGACACACAAAAAAAGAATTTGTGGTCAGTGAACATAACCTCACACTCAGGAATCTCTGTGTGGTGTGTTCATTGATGTATCCCAAGCTCCAAAATATTCCCCAGTGCATACATGCATTCATTACATAGTCATTAAATAAACTAATGAGTAATGGTACAGTGTCATTATAAGAAGAAACTTCTTTAATATAAGTCCAAATTTGGGGAGAATTTTTGTCATGAAGAACATCCCGTCGCTTATAATCATACACCCTCGGTCATCTTTTCATGAGTTGATTAAAAGCAATTAAGCTAAGTCAGTATGGTCAAAAGTCGGGTGACCTAATATATGCAGTTTACCAACTGTAGAATATTCAGTTCTTGCAATTAATTCCCTTTTGTTGGACCTTTGACTTCTTTCAACTAATTTATTGGTCATAATTTGTGCCAGTTTTTCTTTTACTCTTATAATTCAAAGGAAGACTAATTAGCTGGGAAGGATTGAAAAATGAATAGAAAATGATAGACGAAAAAAATAGAAGAAATTTTCCAGAAGGAAAGGAGGACCAAAAATAACTCATAGTGCATTCTAAAAATGCCCTCATGCAGCATTGAAATTACCAATAATTGAAAAGATAATAAGTACAGAATATTTATATTCCCGATCCAAGAAGGCCTGAGAGAGTTTCACAATGAGCTACTCTTCACCCTTGCAATTTTTTCTAATGTTTTCCTTGCCTTAGACGGACCAGAACAGAGGAGAGGAGAGGCAGGGATTTTTTAGCTTCTAGTTGGCTCCTAGAAAAGAATGACCTAGGCTTGATAATTCTGTAGGCAGTTAACAACAGCACCCGTTACCTAAATTTGCACTGATTTTTCAAAACTGCGGGTTGGGGGGTTGGGAGGTAATTCTGAAGTGAGTACAGTTATAGGAGCAGAGCGAGAGGCCACTTTTCTGTGTTGCTTCCACACTCCCTTTCCTCTCGAAGGGAGCTGGCCTCCTTCCGGCCCCGCTGCCTACATCCTCCTTGTCCTGTTCTGCTAGAGAACTCTGGGGCACACAACAGTGAGATGACAGTAGACACTTCTGATGAATGTCGTGAAGTCATTTCCTCCAAACACTTTGCTAAGTTACCTGAAAAGAAAGCAAAATTGGTTTTCGACCAGAGTGAGCAATGAGCAGGCCTTGCTCAACATAGCACACATTTTCCACTTTCTTAGGAGCTCTGTTTTAAGAAACATTGGCATTTGTAATTCAGAGGTTACTCTTACTGAACATGAGATCCCCAAGCATATGGGCTTTTCCCCCTAGCTGACCAAGAAACCAGAGAAAACATGTGTTATTTTGAGTGCTTAATTGGAGACGTTTTCTTCAGTCATCTTTTCTGTTGTACCATTAAGAGTATATTTGCATTCTATCCAGTCTGTAAAATTCAGAATTGTTCGCAGCACCATTTAGTAAACACAGGTCAAAGACATCTTGAGCCAGGATTACAATGGACTTGAAATCACCTGAGCCATCTGGGAACCATTGACTTCAGAGCCAGGTCCTCTGCTAGGCAATTGCCCATACAAAGAGAAATAAGGTACATAATTAAATTAACGTTGTATTCATGGAATGTGAGAAGCTGTGTCGTGTGGGGTGAGTAAGAACATGGGCTCTTGCAGGGGTTTGAATCTCTGATTCTGAATTGTTAGAGACAAACCAAATGTGCTCATTTGGCATTGCCCAAGTGGAGCCTGAGAACATGTAACAGTCATAGGGATTCAGGAGTTCTTTGGGCTTCTCACAACCGCCCTGGCCCTGAGGTGTTGCCATTGGTGCTAGGAAACTGGCTTTGGGCAGTGGGCTGTCCTCATTTGTAGTGTTGGTCCATTTTAGTGGTGGACATACCCCCGGGGTGGCTGACTTAAATTTACCAGTGGCTTCATGACAGTTCACAAAATTCCTGAGTATTCACCAGCTGGCTACCCCACCCTGGTCCAAGAGGCTTCCAACTCAACACTGGGGGTTTTTTCCAGGGCAGGCCATTGGGCCAGCAAGCATTAATTGAAATGTGACTGTGTACATTCCAACATGTGAGGTGTATGGTGAAAGATGAGGGGAAGTTAAAAGTCACAAACACGTCCTCTTCCCTTGAGGACCTCCACTCACCCTCTGAAGACAAAAGAGGTGAATCAGGACATGTCAATGTGCTGTCTGACCTGGGCCTACTTGGTGCTGCTCAGGGTCCCATCATTTCGTCAGGGAAAGGGACGAGCTAAGACAAAGAGCACTGTTTAATGGAGAAGTTACGTTTCTGACTGGGAAGGACTTGGGAAAAAGGGGAAATCTTTTGGGGGTAGACAAGTCGGGTCCTTGGAGGAAATATAAGAAATTCAAACCTTGGAAATCAATTTGAAATATGTCAGCAGAGAGTTAGTAGGCACCCCTGCAGCACCGTGGCTGGTCATTTGTAGAGATGGCAGGCATAAATCTCATGTTATCCCTGAGCCTGAAGGTCTAACTCCTTAAGAAGCACCGGAAACTTCTGCTAAATTAGCTATTAATTTTATGTCCAAGAATAGAGGATTTCGTGATACTTTCTAATTGCTTAATTTCCTCTATTTTGCTGAAAACATTCTTGTTTGTTGGGAAGGCCCAGTGTGGGATTTTGCCAGTCTAATGTTACGTACTTAATTGTGTGATGTAAGATACATTACGTTACACTTTATAAACAGATATATTATATTTTGGATTATTACACCAGAGGGTCTATGATATGCTATATATTCCTCTCAAGAGAAATGAAAGGCAGGTTTACAGGAACTTTTATTATAAGTCATAAGTTGATCAACATGCTCTGGCATTCCTTTCTCTGCCTTTTTTTTTCCTTGCTCTTTTTCTTTCCTTAGTGTGTATTTTTTTTAAAAAGTGTAGCTGCTTGAATTAAGCTGATGATGTTCATTGTTCTGAAACTAAAGCTATTTTGTGATGGTTTCTCTCTTCCTTCTGCTAGTCTCAGCCCTTCATGGAGTACCCCTACAATCAGTGCGCAGTGGTTGGAAATGGGGGAATTCTGAATAAGTCTCTTTGTGGAGCTGAAATAGACAAATCCGACTTCGTTTTTAGGTAAGACCCGTCAGACGGGTTTCCTGGAAACCAAAGGTCAGTTGGTTATTTTCAAGGGATGCTGTAAAGCTACTCCGTGTAAATTTTGACCTTTGAGCTGTGTTGCTTAAGTCTACAAATTACTTACGTAGACTTTCCTGAAGTGTTAAATAGATCACGAGTTCCTCAGAATGTTAATACCAGAAGGAAAAAAAACTGTGCTGTGGCCACTTTGCCGAAACTCTGAAATCATGGTGAAAGAGGGTCTTCGCTGCGGGACTTGTCAGAGCCTACAGTGTATTAAGGATACCATGGCTCCCTCAGAAGGGCTCTGGAGAACAACATTTACTTTTGTTCTCGGATAATACTTGAGAAAATGCCAACCTAAGCATTGTATTGCCACACAATTGTTGTTTCGTTTTCTGGCTTGAAATTAAAAGACGAAATTGCGGAGCTTCTAAATTCTGGTCTTTTAAAGCGTTTGTGTCTCAGTAGTAGCTAGCATGCAAATGCAGAAGCAGAAGTGGTTTGTTTCTCCCTGTGTCTGTGCTAATAAGCCAAGCTGCAGAGTTTCTGCACTTTCAGAATATGATGGAAAGGTGATTCATCCCTGTGAGGATGGATCTCAATTGAAATGCACCTCTTTAAAAAGTTAAGTCGAAATCTGTTGCTTCCTATTTCAGGGGCACTGATTTCATACATCAGAGGAGAGCCTTTGATTCTTATTGATTTAATGCTGCCGTTTCTTAGCAGCTGAAAAGAAGGTCGGACTTTCAGTCACTGCCCCCCTCCCCCCAATCCCACTACTTTACTTGAATCTCATTTAAAGTTTTTATTGCTACAGGTAATGACTGAACAGTAGACCTGACAGTCCAGCAAGTCATTGAGTGTGGTCCTCAGGATTCATGATAAAATGGCCAATACTTGAATGATTTAGCCACTTAGTTAAAGCACTCACTATGAAAAAGCCATAATGAAGCTAAATAATTCTTCTTGTAATAGACTTTTTATAGACTTAAAATTCTCCAAACATCTTTGGGGAGGATTATGGCTACCCATCTATTTTACCTGATAGAGCAGATACACGAAATACAAGTTGAGGTTTAAAAACAAACAAACAAACAAACAAACAAACATCTCAGCAACTACTTAATTTCGAACTCTCCAGTAAGTGTGCCTATTTCCAGATCCTGCATTTGCTGTCAGAGATGTTTCTGAGACAGAGTTTCCTGTGAAGTGAGCTTTCCAGAATGAAAGGGCAAATGAGGGCTTAGATGTGGTCATGGTCATTAAAATTTATTTAAATGTTAAGTCTATACTTAGTTAGGATCTATGTGGTCAGAATTTTGTAATAACAGTCTGGAAACTGCTTATTATTGTTTGTTTTTCATTCCAAAAGTTTGGGAGTTACTAGCTGAGTGGGTAACAAATAAAAAAAAAAAAGAGTTGAAGGATGGATGGTTTTACCAACTACCATTCTATGTGTACAATACGCCGTTATTTCCCCCTTGGAGTCTCCTATGATACTCCATTGGAAATCACCTTTGATTTTAAAAAGAATAATACTGTATTAGAAGGTAGATTTGTTATTACAGGTTGTCCAGTAATGAGGGCATTTCTGTATTATCTGTGATTGATATTTTTTGCAAGGTGCCATGTTTAATTATTTTCTGACGTACCTTTTATATCAATGAGAGGTGTACACGGTCCCTTTGATTTTATGTTTCATAGAGTGTGGAATGATGTTTCAACCTCATTTCGTGCAGAACACATCAACTTGAAACAGCTTTCCTAAGGACGCACTCAGAAATGCTCCTTTTGTTTGTATAGCCTTAAAGAAATGGTCTACTTGAAATTCTGTAAACAATACTTAGGGAGTCATAACCAACTTTCCCTTTTTTGTGAAAGGAATATAATTACTCAGAATTACAATTCTTAATTTGTTCTGAGTACTAAAAACAAATCAGTACTCAAAAGAGGAAGAGAACATTTATATGAAAATATCATTATAGGAACATTAGGGTGTATTTATTAACAGCATAATTTGCTAGAAATACTAACCATATGGGAATCAGGAGATTTCAGGGTTTGGTTTTTTTTTTTAATAGACTTTGCTTCTGGCATACTTCGTAACCTTAGTTGCAATGCCTTGTTGTTGTTGTTTTTTTAAACCTGTAATTTGATGACCATACCACTGTGAAAATATAATCAATAGAAATAATAATTTTAATAAAAGGATTGTGAACTCTTCAGAAGCTAGCAAGGTAATTGTCATTTCTCATTTTGATATATTTAAGGGTCTTAATATTAAAAAGCATTTATCAAATTTGTATATTTCATTCAATGTTGAAGTGTCAATTAAGAGTTCAGTACTTAGGGGTGCCTGGGTGGCTCAGTTGTTAAGTGTCTGCCTTCACGTCAGGTCATGATCCCAGGGTCCTGGGAGTGAGTCCTGTATGGGGCTCCCTGCTCATGGGAGAGTCTGCTTCTCCCTCTCCCACTTCCCCTATTTATGCTCTCTCTCTTTCTCTCTGTCAAATAAATAAATAAAATCTTTAAAAAAAGAGTTCAGTACTTATTAAAGTTTTAAATGGAAACCAGATCAATACAGAACTCCTTAACAGCCATCATTTTCTCCAATAAACCAACAGTGATTGTATGTGTACATGTGTGGGTATGTGCTTTTTTTTAACTTGCATTTTGAAAATGCTTTTTCCCCCCCAAATTTCAGGTGTAACCTTCCCCCAATTACAGGAAATGTGAGTAAAGATGTTGGCAGTAAAACCAATGTTGTGACTGTAAATCCCAGTATCATAAAACTAAAGTAAGTATGTCCAACTTACATAACTGTTAGAGAACATTTTTTTATTGCTTAACATGTTTCTTAGTTTGAACACTAATCTTGTTGCTGGAATGACTTGCAATGCAGTATAGCTGGAATGACTTTGGGGAAAAGTTAGAAGAATATAATATATTCATAATTTTTTACTTCCTCTCAAGGCTGTAGCTCATAAGAGTTATGATCAATTGTACCTCTCTCTCTCTCTTTTTTTTTTTTAAAGAAAACCATTCCATTTTATTTTAAAGACTTTATTTTTTATGTTATTTTTGTTTATTTTTTATTTCTTAAAATCATTTCTACACCCAGTGTGGGGCTTGAACTTACAGCCCCGAGATGAAGAGTTGTACGCTCTACCACTGAGCCAACCAGGCACCCCAACCAATTATACTTCTAATGTCGCAAGTGGAACATTACTAATCAAGTGAAAACTCATTTATTGCTTCATCTTTTTTAACAATAGTGAAGTTACTTTTGAGAATTTTCTTTCAGAATTTTAACATTACTCTTTTATCTTGGGAGCAGTTTCCCAATGAAACAGTTTATTTAGAAACTTCAGGGAATGCACCTTAAGAGAAGCTGGCCAAAAAAAAAAAAAAAAAAGTTTTTACTACATATAGTTTATTATCAAAAAATAATTCCCATATTTCATTTTTCACAGTGTAGCCACAACAAAATGTTCCTGGTTAATAAAAACCCCATACATGGTTTTCACCAAAACTGTTTCCACCAAAACTGATGAATAACCATTATTAATAAAATACAAACTAAAACTATATACTCATATAGTTCTAGTATTTTTTAAGATAATACGCAATATTATACCTGCATCCTAAAACTTTCTAGAGACAACCATTCATAATAGTATATTAACTAAGGTATTATTTAAATCAAACACATAAATCTATCACAATACAGTGAGGAAATTTAAAATGTGTGTGTGTGTGTGTTTGTGTGTGTGTGTGTGTGTGTGAATGTAGGTATTTTAGGTTCTTTCAAGGAAACTTTTATGATCATATGTAAAAAAAATATACACAGGTCACAGGTGTACAGCTTAGGGAATTTTTTAATGTGTAGACATCTTAAGAGTGTCCTGTGTTTAAGAAAATATCAATCATTATTTATTTGGAAGGTATTTCTGTATCAAAAAGTTACCTTAGAAGGGCACCTTGGGTGGCTTAGTTGTTAGGTGTCTGCCTTCAGCTTCAGCTTCAGATCCCAGGGTCCTGGGATCGAGCTCCACAACGGGCTCCCTGCTGGGCGGGAAGCTTACTTCTCCCTCTCTCTCTCTCTCCCCATGCTTGTGTTCCCTCTCTCACTGTGTCTATCTGTCAAATAAATAAATAAAATCTTTTTAAAAAAAGTTACTTTAGAGAAAAAAATACTGAGTTAGAAGATAAAATAATATAAGAAATATGTGTCCAGTAAGGATATAGTCTGATAAGAAAATATAAATGAAAGCCTAGGGACACCACAAAAGAGAGATGAAGGACCTAGCTCTTGATGTTTACAGGAGGCTTGCTTGTACTTGGACTCTGAGTCCACTCTGTCTCTTATATACAACAGTGACATAAATGGTTCAATGGCTCGGCCAAGGGTAAATTCAGCCTTATGTAACCAAAATTGCCACTTTGATTATAATGATGATTTTTTTTTTAATTTGGCAGATATGGGAACTTAAAGAAAAAGAAAGAAATATTTCTGGAGGACATTGCAACCTACGGAGATGCATTCCTTCTTCTGCCAGCGTTTTCTTTCAGGGCCAACACGATTGCCTCTTTCAAAGTGTACGACACTCTAAAGGAGTCTCAAGCAAGACAGAAGGTTATATTTTTCCATCCCAAATACCTGAGAAATCTTGCCCTTTTCTGGAGAACTGAAGGTGTGACGGAGTTTCGCCTGTCCTCTGGCTTGATGATCACAAGTGTGGCAGTTGAACTGTGTGAGCATGTGAAGCTGTATGGATTTTGGCCCTTTTCTAGAACAGTTAAAGACACGCCTGTCAGCCATCACTACTACGACAACAACTTACCCAAACGTGGTTTCCATGAGATGCCTAAAGAATATAGACAAATTCTCCAACTTCACTTGAAAGGAATCCTCAAATTACAATTTAGCAAATGTGAAAGAGCCTAAGCATAGTGTCTTAAAATGGCAATAGTTTTAATAGAATGCCGTAGGTGAGTTAACGGCATTTCCCGACACTAAAAGCAGGGGGTGTAGGGCATAATAGGAAAAGCCCTGACACTTGGTTTGATCAAAGTTCCCCACTGAGCTTGCAGCATCAGCAGCTCATACAGTTGTCCCGATCTTCAGTTTCCCTCCCTGTGAAATGGGGACCATGATATCTAACTCCATCTAACAATCCATGAAATCTCCTGGTACAGGATTTGGCATGAGGTAGGGGCTCCATGAATATTTCCTTGTTGCTCTCTACAGTTGCCATTTCCACTCTAAGCAGACTGATAATAAAAAGCATGCTGTTTTGAAGACCCTTCCTGGAGAGAACTCCTGAATTGCCAGTTTTCACTGGGGTTCTTCCTCAAGTGGCCTCTCTATTATCAATAATATCCTTCTCATCCTTCTTCCTGTCCAAAAGAGGACATCTAAGAAATTATAGCAAACCCTTGATGATTCAGGAATGAAATCCTCCTCTTTGGGTGGTAATGTATCTGCTTCTGATCACCTTCACTAGGGTCATTAGTTGCAATGATGTGTCTGGCTGGATTTAGGCCAGTTGTTTTTCTCCTTTATTAACATTTTTAAATCACTCTTTTTGACTTATATTAACTTCCTGCCTTACTATTAAGCCTTTTCTGCTCCAAGTGACAGGATCTATTTTAAGAGCATGAAGAGTTACAATACCCAGTTTTTCTTACCTGGTGTCTGTGGGGTCACACATTCAATTTATTTGTAAAAAATTATCCAACAGCTACTTCATGCCAGACCCTGTAGCAGGCTGTGTGAGAGGGACCTAAAGATGACCAAGTCCTGCAGGAAGAAATGGACATGCATATGACCAACAGTGATACGGTATGATAGATGTTGTTATGACAGCTATGAAGAAGGTACTGTGAGGAACAGAGGCAGGAGTCATTCAGTCTATTTCAGTGGAATCTGTTTCAGAGAAGAGGTAATTGTCAAATAAAAATTAGAAAGTGAGTAAGGTTTTAACAAATGAAGAAGATTCTAAGTAGAGGGAATATGATAGGGGAAAAAGCAATCCCCTTGATTCTGATTCACCAAAATGAGGATATTTGAAGGTAATTCATGGTCTTTGCCCCAAGAACAGTCACTCAAAGAGAGGTTACACCACACATGAATAGTGTCTTGGGCCCACCTCTGAAACAGTAGTCATAGTGACCTGATAGGTCTCACAGGAAAGCAGTAAGGATTAAAATACACCAACTTAATTCTCATAAAGAAAGTATATATTTACATGAGAAATAGGACAAATAATTTAAATATCAATATCAAATAAAGCTTAAGTGGTGGTATTGAATATTATAATTTTCATACCACTCCCTTCATTATGATGATACCTGTTAACATAGATTATCCATTCATCTACTAAGTTCTTTGGTTTAACTAAGTACATTCTTACTTTGCCCATTGTCTTTGTACCATCATGAGGAGGGCAGAAATGAGGGTGGAATCAACTTGTCAGCATGCTGAATTAATTGAAAATAAAATTCTTAATTCTTAACTTAGCCAGATGATTGTTTTACTGAATGTTTCCTTTTGAGTCCATTCTGCTGTCAGTTGCTTATTTTGGCAAAGTACCTCCTGATTTCTTACATTGTGGTTGACATTTTTTAATATTATTCTTTGTTCACGTTTTGTTCTTCTATAGCAGATGAAACCAATTAGCTCCATAAATTGCTTAAGTGTTCATATATAAATAGTTTCTAAAAGGAATATGCTTTTAGTTATACGAAGTCTAATTTATTTATCTTTCATTCTGTGTTGATGAATAAGTGGCTGTTTTCTGCTGCTTCTAATGGATTTAATTTGTTTTTAAAAATCTAGCAGTATGAATAATGTCTATCATGTTACTAACAGTGGATTATTAAAAATAGAACACTATAATATTTTATAGTTAGTAAAATGTTTCCTTTAAAATGTTTTCTGGGGAGTAGAACCTTAAATTTTCTTTTTGATGATATTGGAAATAGATGATTAAGGAGTAACAGAATATAATGAAATCAGTCATTAAATATACAGTATGGAGATTTTTATATATTGTTTTAATAAGAATTATGTATGATTAGCACAGGACTTACTTAAGTTTTTCCCAGATAACTTCCTCTTTTAACTTCACAAGTTTTCTCTAGAATATCAAAATAGAATCTATAATGTCACTGATAAGAATTTCAAAAGTATTCAAAATGGTATGTGTTGGTTCACAAACTTCTCAGGTTCTTCCCAGGTGTAATCTAAAACCAGTGCCTGTACACAGAGCACAGCGAGAGACACCAAAGAAAGAGGCAGACCATGCAAGATTTGGTAGGTGGCAGTTTTAATAAACAAAGGACCTTGCATACGAGATCATCTTGGGTGGCTGCAAGAGTAGTAGATCCCCATTTTTGTCTGGTACGCCTGAAAGTTTAGGGAGAGGCCTTAACTGGGTTCAGATATGTATATTGTTCACATGGTCTCAACACCACATCAATGTCTTGAGGCTACGTCCTTGGGGCAGCTTCTGGGATCAGAAGCATCACAAAAGGTAGATAGAATGCACATGCCAGCACAGGGGAGAGGGTAAGGAGCCTCCAGTTTCTGGGGTCCAGCTCACAGAACAACCAGCTGTCATATCCTCTTGATAACCTCCCCCAACACTGTGAGATCAGGAAGCCATGTCCTAATGATTGATACCCATGATCTAGTAAAAGTTGAGGAGGAAAAAAGTTGTGGCAAAAATGGTAGGCCTTTCTAGAGGAGCATAACTGAAGTTGGTTTTCTGGTAAATACTTGTTGCCCTGCCATCCTAAAAGCATGTTGAAATTTTGCAACAATCCCAACTAGGGTCACCTGTTAACCAAAAGTCCTTGATCGAAAAGAACATGCATTTTTTGTGTCTCTTTCCCAAGTTGCTCCATGACTGTTGTGAAATCTGTGAGAGGCTTCATTCCTATCCTAACATTTCCTCTTTGGCAGAGGACAAACTTCCCCTTGATATTGATGTGTCAATAATGTCCTTTTGTTCCAAAGGAGAATTTTTTAAACTTTCTAAAATACAACAGAATATACATTTTGATAATATAACATATCATCTATGTGAGTTGTAAATCATAAGTCACAGTTCCTTTTGTTCTATAATGATCAATTATTACAAGTTTTACACCAAGATCAAAACAAAAAGAAAAACTGTGAACTTCTATCTTATAGATTTATAGATTATCCATCAAGCCTGACTGTGACACTCTCAAGAATCTTTGGGCATAATGAGCATTGCTTAAATGTTGAAGGATTGGATTTGATCTTCTGCTCTTGAAAGTAAAGTGCATCCATCAGCATTGAAAATAGAAAGTCTGAGTACTTGTGTTAGATAATATGAAACTTTAGTTGGGACTCCAGCTTATAGTACCATGTCACCAGTTTTTACAGGAAATACTAGCTTGCTTGATTTTATTTTTTACTCATTGTTCAACATCCCTGGGCAATGTAATCAAATAGCAAGATTCTAAAAGAGTTTTCATCTAAATCTGAGGGTAGGGAAAAATATTCATGTAAACATATGGTCCTTGCTGCTGTGTGGTCCCTGGAAAGGACTCTATGAACAATTGCATAAAGTTTAGTATTACACAGTATATTAGTCCTAGAAGTCTCTGATTTTTTTTCTCCTAACAAAAGGGAAAGGCAAATAGATCATGACTCTCATGAAAGAAGATTTCTTTCTGCATGTAAATATGTGGACTCTCAGCCAGGTAATCAGCCAAGGACTTTTTTTGTTTGTTTTTGGAGGACTTTCTATGTATAGAATACTGAATTAAGCCATAAATCAGCCCTATTTTGAGGCTAAGTTTCTTCTTGTTCACAAAAAAATGTACCAGCTCAATACTATATCATATTACACACTCTAAATCATTCCATGAATTTCAGGAAGCTTTGGGAAAATCAGAAAGTCTTAGAGAGAACAGATCTGCTCACATCCTAAATAGCTACCTTAAAAGTACTGTTAAGATGCAATGTAGTAGTGTAGTTATGACATTCAAAACATTTTATTTATATAACATGACATGAAAATACAGTAAACACTGAAGGAATTTCAGAGTCACATGAAGTATCTGAAGCACTTGACCTAACAAGACAATTTATTACTTTATTTTTTATTTTTAAAAAACCCACTGGGTAATTTCAAGGTTTCCTATTTACATATGACTTCAGAAGACTGACTCCGTAGTGAAACTCAAAATTACCCTCCTGAAGATGAATAAACAGGAATAGTTCTCTTGCCCATCTTTTCTTATCTGGGTCATCGGCCTTCTAAGAGCATTCTTCTTTTTATCAGGGAAACGTGAGTGATACATGATGAAGATACATTGCTTACATAATGGAGAAAAGATGTTATTGTCACATATTTTCTCTATCCCTCATCCTTCTCCCTTTATAGGGACACTAGTTAATACACATGAAACTTCTTGAAATTTGTTTTCTAGCTCACTGACTCTGTCATCTGTTCATTCTTTCTTTCTTTTTTTTTTTTTTTTTTTGGTCTTTCATTTTGGATAGTTCCTGTTCCTGTATCTTCAACTTGACTAATACTTTCTTTTCCAGTGTCTAATCTGGTATCAATCTCATCCAATATGTTTTCATTTTGAACATTGTAGATGTTCATTTTGTGCCTTTTATATCTTCTATTTATGCATTTAACTTGCTTCTTCACTCCTCTACCTTCTTAAATATATAGAATACACTTATAACCCTTTCAGTGTCCTTTTTTATTCATTCTATCATCTGTGTAATGCCTGGACCTGTTTCCACTGATATATTTTTCTCCTCAGTATGAGTTGCATTTTCCTGCTTCTTTGAAAGTCTGGGAATTTTTTATTGAATGCTAGATATTGTAAATTTTACTTTGGTGGCTGTTTTATATTTTGATATTCTTTTCTTTTGATTTTCTTTTCTGTTGGGAAGAACTGAATTATTCTGTCCTCTTTAACTTTGAGGAGTTGTTTCATTTGGGCGATTCTTTTCTCAGATTTAGGCATTTTCTCCACATGTGCTGGCCAGTATACAGCTGAAAGCTAGAGGAGACTTTGATGAGACCCTCTCCACTCTGGATCTACATGGGCATTCCCTGCATCCTAATTCTATAACCTCTACTCAGAGAGACAGACCATGGGACTCTGTTGAGCTTCCCCTCCCTGTGCTGTGGCCTAGCAACCATCAAAGCAGTAAGCTAGGACAACTGTGGGACTCCACTAGCCTGGGTCCTTTTTCTCAAGGATTATCTTCCTGAGTTACCTAATGGCCAGCATCTGTAGCCATTGTTTCATGTATTTTGTCTGTTAGTTCTTAGTTGTTCTGGACAGCAGGTTAAAACTAATCCCTGCTACTCTACCTTATCCAGAAGGAGAAATTCCCGTATGATCTGATTTTTGTAGTGTTCGTCACCTATCCTTTCTTGGGGTTGCTGGAAATATTTTCTAGAAATTTCCTTTGTCCCTCTGAAATTTGAGTCTGGGTTTTTTGTTTTTGTTTTTTGTTTTTTTAACCCCAGATTCTATGATAGACTACCAGAAGTGGGATCCCATGGGACTCATTTTATTATAAGAATGTAATAAAAATATTTTATTAAGTGCTTGCTATACACTTGGAACCTGTACAAGAACTTGGCTTACATTATTTATCTTATTTAAACTTAAGTCTATGGGGGTAGATTTGATTATCTCTATTTTTATATATGAGAAAACCAGCTAAGAAACTTGCCCAAGGTTATATAGCATACAAGCATCAAAATCAAGTTTCAAATTCAGGTTGTATGCCTAAAGCTGGTATGCTTCATCAATATTTTATTCTGTCTTTAGTGTTATCATTGCACATGTTGCTTTGTGTAGAAAAATAACATCTAAAATGTTTAAATTTCAGAATTATATCCTCATAACTTTGGGTTTTTATTTCTTTAGTTGTCTTAGTCCTCTTGGTATATTCCAAATTTTAACTTTTCTAAATTAAGGAATGATTATTCAAGCTTGCACAATACATTTTTATATATCCTACTATAGTCACTCTAAAGTTTAATTAATTTTGGAAGTTTCCAATATGTTGTATTCTCCTGAGTTCTTTTGAAATGAGAATTTAATGGGATAGATTAATTTCTTTTCTCAGCCTGATTCTGTTTTATTTGCTTTAAGGTGTGTGTGTGTGTGTGTGCGTGCGTGCGTGAGCGCGTGCACGAGAGAGGGAATGAAACAGAGAGAGAGAGAGAGAGATTCAGTAAAATACCAACGCATTATTGTATTCTTTGCCTTTTGAGGACCTCAAAGAGATTTTAAATCCTTGCTTCAGCTATTACAGAGTATTCTTTGGAGACTAATATCACCAGTCTCATCTGATAAGGAAATGTGCACAATCAGAAATCAAGGCTGTTAAAGATTTGCCAAAGATCATTTTGAGCCAAGTTAATAATAGGTACTCAGTGTGCCAGGCAACCAGCAAACCTGATACCATTTATTGAAAGCTCTTTTGCGCCAAGCACTGTGCATAATACTTTATGTGTATTATCATGACTTCTTGCAAGACTGCAAGGTAGCTGTCAATCTGATTTTCTCAGATGAGAAAATGACTCAGGAAGGTCACAGTATCTTCAGCTGAAATACCAGAAATCTCCATCAAATTGGCTTAAATTTTGTAGAATTCTTGGCCACAAATCTAGAAGTCCAAAACAGGGCAACATAAGAACTTTTGTTCTACTTTATTTCCCTTCAAGAGTCATAGTTAGGCTTGCTTTATGCTGTTAACTTCATCCTAAGACTCCTTATTGAACAAAAGCAGCACATTCAAGCCTCATAAAAGTACATCTGTACATATCCAGAGAAGAGGAGAGAGTCATTTCTTGACACTATTCCAGGAGAAGGAGAAAGAGCTTTCCCCAAAGCCCCATCAAACATTTTCTTCTTTCTCATTGGTTCACACTAGTCACGTGAACATTCCTATACACATCATTGGCAAAGGGAATATGGAGCCCACTTTTACAACTATTCCTACCTCTGGGGTCATAAGCTTCAAGGCGAATTAGTGTGTACCTGAACAAATTTAGGGTTCTGTGCAAGAAGAGACATTGGGTGGACATCTAACCATAACTGCTACAAGTAATTTTCTGTGTCACTCACCTGCTAAGTGATGAACTAGAATTTGAACCCAAGTAGTTCTGACTCCAAATTTAGTGGTCTTTCTTGCAAACCCTGAAGTTTTTAGTATGCTGTTCTGTTGATTATGGAGAAAATATGCCATATGGCCTTTAATTTTTTCCATAAATATTGTTACTAGATATTAAATGCATTAACTCCAGAAGCAATTCTTATAGAAATGATGCCTTTTACATTTTCATTTTGGGCACTGATCCTTCTTTGGTATTAATCAAAATGTAATATGTAGGATCCCATACCCTTATTTGTTTTACTTGTAAGACAGTGCCTTGATTAATTTTCATCAAATATTTGAAATGTTTGCTCATGGGTGAAGTCTTAGAAATAAGCTATTAAGACTTTTACCTTATAGTAGACTTTCTGGGCTTACTGATCTTTGAATAAACACAGTGATATTTTAACAACTCTGTCTTAAGTACCCAATGCTGATGGCTTCCCAGATTGGTACCCTTCTCATTTAGGTATTTACTGGAGTTGCTCTTCCAAGAATCATAAAATTCCCTGTGTATGAGTTGCACCATGCTAGTTCTGGTCATAGAGGAATGGTTGGTCCTCTAGCAATAAACCTCTCTGAAGAGAATGCTTTCTTCTATTTTGCATCAGGGAAGCAATAGTTTATCGACAATTTATGTCCTGTTTTACCCATATAGTCCTAGTTTATCCCCTTTTATTTAGCCAGTCCAAACGTGTGTGGTCCCCCAGTTTCTTTGAAATCAGAATTTTGTAAACAGGATTCAGTGGGACTGTCCCATATAATTCAGTCAAAAGCTTAAAATTTGGGCTTTCAACACTCTTATCCTGAGATGTAATATTCCCACCTCTGTTAAAATTCAAGAGAACAGTAGTACCTAGTCTCACTGGAGAATAAATTATGAGGATTGCCTTGGATTTTGAATATCCTCTATCCTCATACTGAATGGATTTTGTTTTCTGAGTGTGCAGCTCAAATTAGAAGGCTGCATGGTCATCTCCAGGTCTCCCCTCGTCCATTCTATTACCAGCTTCCTTTTGGGGCTGGGAATATATTAAATCTCCTTTTCCTATGCTAAGAAAGTGGATATAGGTGCCTGCCCCACAGAATATCTTCACAGAGTAATACGTTCTGTATAATAAAGGCAAAAGCAACCTATCATTTTCACTGTTGTAACATATTTAGCTATTGTCAGTTTGTCAAAATATTTATAAATGGAATTAAAGTTAGACATTGAAGTTACTAGGGTAATTATAGCTCTCAGGATCAGAAAAATAGTCCATTGTGTGAAAAATAGCATTGGTTCTAATTATAACCCTGGTATCCACTTACTCAAGGAGAGGTGTTGGCATTTATTTTCTCTGTTGATGAAATTTTTCTCCTACCACCATGACACACTGATAACAGCCAATGAATGACTTCATTGTCTCTAAATGACAAAAATAATGATTAACATTTTGACTGCCTTTAGAAAAGCTGAAGGAGACATTTGTTTTCTGTATTTTTGTCTCTCTTCTGTTTTTTGAGGAACTGCTCAAAATTCCACATTGTTTTTAAAGAAAGTGTAACTTCAGGTAAATTCTCAATCCACTCAGTTTTGTTTAATAACTGTCTTTGGGTGTATATACTTGTTTTATAACTTAACAGAGCACTTCAATAATAGGCTGCTTGGGAAGGTTTGCATTTACAAAACCTGAGTATCATTAAGCACTGATAGTCATTTAATAAAGATCATCTCAGTGTATTTTGTTATCATGGTGGATATCCTGTAGGTACTAAGCTATTTCTAATCAACCCAAACCCAAATGCATGATCAAGCATAATTAGAAAATAATTTTTCAGATTTGTGGTAAATTACAACTAGCTTCTTTTGGGTCATAGATTATTTCATTGAATTCTTTGAGGTCGTCATCAGCATTATTCTCATTTTATAGACAAGAACATTGAAGTTTCAAAACAACAAGGAACTTGAACCCGACTACACAGCTGAGAAATGGAAGATGGGAGAAATTGCATTTAAAAAAAGACCTTTTTATTTTTAAATATTTCAAACTTACAGAAAAGTAGAAAGAATATCATCATGAGGACCTGATCTATGCCTGTGTAGAATCAACCATTGAATGAGGGTACGATGTGGATATCACAGTCCTTTACCCTAAATCAGCTTGTACTGCGTAAGAACAAGGTTATTCTCTTACACAAGCACAACATAATTAGTAAGGGATTTCAGGAAGCAAATTTTCTTCTCAACAGATATGCTAGATTGTTTCCCTAATCTAGATGAAGAGCAAGGCTGTTAGTTATGTATATAACCCTTGAGTCCGTGCATCTGTTTCGTTCCTGAGAATATTGTTCTCTAGTTTTCGCTGTCCTTTGGCATATTCAAAGTCAACCAGCAAGTGCTATTTTGAGTTGTTGGCCAATGCAGTCTGAAAACAGTTCAAAAAATTCTTATTATTGTAACTCATTTTGAGCCAGCTTTGTAACAGCCTGTATGGCCTCTGGGTAAGAAATTAGAAAACTGAGTAAGAAATGATAGTCAGCAGGTCTCCTCTTTCACAGTATTATTCAATGATTTACTGCAGTGACTCAAACAAAACAGAATCCTTGGGTCTTCTAAAGTCTCCGATTTCTGGATGCCTTAGGAAAACCTTAAGGTTGTTTATTTCATCACAAACTTTCTTAGGGTTATGACACAAGACCAGAATTTTTATGATTCCCACATCTTCATGACCCGGACTTCCAGCAGAATGTTGAGACAGCCTTAAATATTTCCTTGAGGAGGGAACTCTGGAAGCATCCTGTGGAGCGTATTCTAGGGAAGTTTTCCTTGCCTCTTTGTAACATGTGTTGGAACCAATGAATTCTGACCTTCCCGACTTCATAAAATTTCCTGAGCTCAGCCACGCACCTGCTAGCATTTTGTGATCCTCAACACCGGCACCTTTGTGAGGCGCGATGAAAACAAACCAATCTCTCTGCACTATTCCATCACAAGTGACAAATCTGACTTTTAATTCACATTCCTCAGTAGAGAGACAGTCACGGTAGACACTAGGACGTACAACTTGCCAATCTCCTAGGCATAGGAGATGGCACTTTTGTTTAATCATGAGCAGTGGAAAATGACACTTCTGACATTAAACATCACTGCTGTCTTGCCTCAGGCACTTCATATAATAGATTCCTACGTAGACAGTTATATTCTAGTTTTGTTTTTCATCTAAGCTCTCCAAGCTTAACACTGTCCTATTTAAGTTTCCAAAGTTTCCTCTCTCTATCCAATCTGCCAGATTTCTGAGTAGGACTCCCTCCCTCTGTTTCACCGTCTGCCACATGTCAGAAGAGGGGACAGGGATGCATGTTTTTTGGCGCTTATTGTCTTCATCCCTGAAGTTCTTCACCTCATTCCAAAAAAATCAACAAACAAGTGGAAAGTATTTTGTCCAAGATAAGAACACACGAACCGGAAAAAGGGTAATCTAGCAGCAAAGCAGCACTTGAAATAACTTTAAATACAGCTCATTATTTCATCAAGTTGCCTGAAAAGCTTTTGGAAGCAGGTGACTCTAAATTGTAAATAAATATTTTTTTTTCTTCCACGTTAAATATCTAAGAGCTTGAATTAGTCCAAACTTGGGGAAATGAACAATTGGAACTCTAGAAGAGAGCATGTTGTCTTTTACTGTTAAAATTGTCTTCATGTGAGGGCACCCGGGTAGCTCAGTCGGTTAAGTGGCTGCCTTTGGCTCAGGTCCCGATCCCAGGGTCCTGGAATCGAGTCCCGCTTTGGGCTCCATGCTCAGCAGAGAGTCTGCTTCTCCCTCTCTTTCTGTCCTTTCCCTTTCTCTCCCCCTTCCCCTGCTCATGCTCTCTCTCTCTCTCTTGCCCATACTCTCTCTCCAATAGATAAAATCTTTTAAAAACAATCTGTCTTCATACAAGACATGCATTATTGTTTCTTTGCCACATACCATCCATAGTTCAACTCCTGGGATTTCATGATAAGGAAATTGTTTTAGAAAGCTGCCTTTGATTGTCAAATAAAGTTTTCCTCCATTTCCTTTCAGCTTTATTGCTGAAATGTGTTGGGGTTTTGGTTCTCAAGTGTGACGGATAGAAAACCAACTGTGAAAAATCTAGCATTCAGTTGTATATGAAAACTAATGTCCCTTTCATTAATTCTCCAAAAACCAATAGAATGTCTATCACGTGCTTGTTTCTAGAGATACAGATGCAGGACAGTTTACCAGTAAGAAGCTCAGATTCCAGGGAGAGAACTCGCACATTAAACAGTCCAGTGCAGTAAGGATATCAGAAGTCCCCAGAGAGCTAGAGGAATGCAGAAGAGGGGCCCTAACTCTGCCTGGCTGCTGGTTCATTTAAGGGCAGTGGCCCAGGGGTAGGTACGGGTTATGGACTCTTGCCAAAATTAGCTTCATTGTTCTGATACTTATTAACAGCACAAGCATTACTTGTCTTTTCAAAATGAATTAATTTTAATCCTCCTAAAGCAAGGAAAGCTTCTGGTATAGATTTCATTTTCTGTAATTGTTTTTTCTCCTCTTTCTTTATATGACCCTCAGTTTTCTCGTCTCTAGTGTGAGAATAATAAAAGTCAAGACCGCCACATATGGCACTGAAGGTTGTGCACTACCCAGCTCCAAGAGGCATCATTTATATAGACCAATATAATGGCGCCTCCTAGAGTTGTGCAGGCATTAGTAATAGTACCCACCCATAGGGCTATAGGCAAGATTAAAGATCCACATAAAGTGGTAAGCACATAAGGATTCAGTGTTTGCAGCCATTGTTTTTATGATGATAAGGACGAGGATGAGGAGGATGATGATTATCTTATATAAATTCTTTCTGTATCTTGTCAATATCAGGAAAATCCTAGAAGCTAATGATAAGCAAATGTAACTTCTAATGAAATAAAGTCAATATTATATATTTAAGGAGACTTTCTGTGCTATATATGCATTGCAATTAATCAAGACAACATTGTAAAGTGTCTTATAGTTTTGGGGGGGATATATAAATGATTGTTTTTTATTTTTTATTTCTGACTGGAGGGATTTTAGTAGGTACCCTGTGTTTCTACATCATTTTTTGTTACAGTTCAATGGACTCTTTAACAGTAACTTCCCATAGGTTCTAGAAATCTGTAATTGAATTGTATTTTTCAAAGTAAATTAACAGTAGCTGGCTTCAAAGATAGACTAGAATGGCTAATATTGAAAAAAGGCAAAAGTAATGCATTCATGCTTGTATTTAAGTATAAAACTAATATTAAGATATTTCAGTGACTATGCTTTGTGCTTAAATCCTTGAAGAGCTATAAAAATGCATTTGGTTCATTATTGATCATTTCCTTAGAACTATGTACCTATTATTGATATTTTAGTATTTATGTTTCAGAATAATAAAGACCTGCTGAACATGCTTCTGTGCTTTCACTGATGTAAATTCTAAAACACAGCGTTTGTCTAACGAATGTCTCCAGATATTTAATTTCATGGGCTGTTGCTAGGTAGGCTACACTTACTTTGTTGGCATTTGCATTTCAGGAAATTTCTGAAAAGCAGCACATTTACTTTTATCAGGAAAATTTATCAAGATATTAAATGAATTGGAAGTATTAAAGTGTGGTTTAGGGTAGGACTGGCAAACATAGCCAACCCACCTCAAGATGTAGAGTGTTTCAAATAGTGTTGATGTTTATTTCTAACTTGCAAATTCGGCAGGAGTTTCTGATTGGGAGTCAAACTCCAAGCAGTCATTCTGAGGCTCTGACTTGTACTTTGTAGTGTGCTGTCTTCAACATGTGATTTCTAAAATTTGTCCACTTACATCTATCCAGCAGAAAGAGAACAAATATGAAGGAGTACAGATCTGAGTGCTTTTAATGGGCCAGATCTTAATATGGTGCCTCCACTTGTACTCACATGTCATTGGCAGAGTCCCATGGCCATACCTACTGCACAGAAGGGTAAGAAACATCATCTATGTGTAGATAAAGAAGAGGAAACAGGTTTGGACGACTAGCTGGAAATCTCTGGAAATAAGACATCTCTTTTGCATGCTTTCTCCATACATAGAATGTACTCTCTCCCCACAGGAGGGAAACCTAGAATCTCATCCAGTCACTGCATAGAGCTTAGAGACCAGGGCTCCTGGGTGATGAGCCCGTGTTCTCCCTAAGGCTCAGATGCGGCTCTTAGCTTTTTGGGGATCTTTGAATTAAAAGGCGAGTTTCTGCACCCTGCCTTCCATCCTCGGGGTCAGAATAAACTTAATGAAACCTCTGAATGAGAAGGGAGAAGAATGAGACACACAGAAGTGTTATTGGTCCAAAGCAGGGATGGAATCTTACTGGCTTGGGCAGGCGGAATGAGGTCCTTTTCTCAGAAAGACGTGAATTTCTATATTAGTCTGTGATGCTCCTTGTAGAAGAATTCTCTTGTTAATGAACCCTAACTCAGCCTTCTGGGAGGTTTTTTTCCCTTGCCACATATATATAATATAACTTGGCAGAAGAAAGCTGACCAAATGCTACTGAAACTCTAGCTCAAGGGCAAGAATTTGGGGAACACACTAGGAAATGTTAGTTATTATCACTTATATGTAGAAAAGTATTATAAGAGAGAGATGAGCTCAGGCAAGAATGGGCTGGTTTGAGGCAGAGATGGAAGGGCGTAGAGTGAGATCATAAATCTGGTGACTCAAAATGTCGACCCCAGGCTGGAAGAGGTAAGACCAAAAAAATGTTTCTTCTAAGACTGCCACTGACCAAACATGATTTAAAAGTATTAAATGCTACTATTTAGTGTTTCTTAAAACTTTCAGCACTCATAAATATAGCTTGTAATTGCCAGTTTATTTAATGATTGTATAAATAGGATAAGCTTGTAATGAAATCTAATGTAATTTTCATTAGTTGATATTCAATGCCTCTGTAATAGTAATCATGAATTCAATATGTGATGAAGATATATTATCTCTGTCTACAAAGACACACATGCACATGTGTGCCGAGAACATGTACATTCACAAGCAAATACACACACACACACACACACACACACACACACACACACACACACACACACACACACACACACATACACAAGGAAGACTCCTGTGGCCCATTAGCAAGGCTGCTGAAAAAGAGGACAAAAACTTCCTGTCTGGGTTACTGGGAAAGTATGTTAGCATAGATTATAAAAGTATGTTTTGTACCAACTTACTGTTTTTCTCTATTAACATACTTTAAAATCTCTCTGTAATTTTGGGCTTCACTATGTGTTCTCATTGTACTCACAGGAAGAGTGACTTTTTAACGATAGTTCCCATTTACTGAATATAACTGAGCTACCATCTTACTTCTATAATATTTAACATGCACAATTGCCCTTACCTTCAGGTACAGTTATTTCTGTAGTTGGCATTGTTTTTTTATTTTTATTTTATTTTTTTCAAGTAGGCTCTATGCCCAATGTGGATCCCAAGGTGGGTCTTGAACTCACAATGCTGAGATCAAGACTTGAGCTAAGATCTAGAGTCTGACGCTCAATCGACGGAGCCACCCAGGCACTCAGGTTATTTTGATTTCTATTTGCAAGCAATTCACTGTGTAAAACAAAAAAAGGAAATTGACTGAAATGTACTCTCTCACTCAAGTGCAATTTAGCCTCATAGGTGAGCTCAGCCGAGGAATGGAAAGCCCTCAGAACCCAGACAGCCATTCTTCAATCACTGCTGGGTGTTTCCGAACCACACTGACTCATACTTCCACATCGGGCTGCTTGAGTCCTTTCTCTTTGCTTTCTCTGCCTCTCTCTACATGTTAACCATCCCGTCCTACCATAATCCAGTTCCAGCCATGAGCAGAGACCCTGCGTGTGCTACTCCAGCTCAGTGCTAACTTTCAAGGAGGAAATCTGATGAACCTGGGTTGGGTCAAGCATCCATTCCAGGTGACTGCCCAAAGCGCACCCACTTCCGCTCTAGTCTGAGGATGGGAATACTTGGAGGAAGGGAGCTACTATGGGCTCAACAGACACTCTAAAAGATACATATACCCCAACCACCATTCCAAAAATAAGGAAACATATTGGAAAGGTAAATAATGTAGCCAAACTGTTCATAAGAGGAGAAGCCAGCAGGATTTCAACTGGGGTCCATGTGGATCCCAAGCCCGTCATGTTGAATTTTGCTACCCAGCTTACTGGGGAGAGTACCAATCAGCATATCTTTGAATCACCACCTTCTACTTCACTACCTGGCTTCAGGTGTATATGAAATGAATAGTTAAGCCCTTACTGCCATAATCATTGTCATAATAATTATAATATTAATAATATATAATAATATATAATAATATAATATATAATATATATAATATATTATTATATATACTAATATATAATAATAATATAATAATAATTATTATTATTCAAGATTTTAATAAATTTTCAGTGAACTAATCTTCTCCTTTAGGATTTCTCCCATACTAACACATGCCAAAGAAATAAGTAAGACTTCAAAGCCTTTCTTTTCAGTTATTTTCCCATTAAATCCATTTGGATTTCCCAGAAATCAAATACCAAAAAAAATGTTTTTTTATTCATTGATGGGCAGAAATGTGAGGCCCAATGAGTAGGTGGTAGGTCATGAGACGACGCTCTGGAGGCTGGTTATTCATCGTTGGAGCCTTGTCATTGTCTTTTATAAGCAAAATGAAGGAACGTGCTTTGAACGAGCTGCCTTCCTACTTAAGACCCTTCTTTTCTGCAAGGAGAAGTGAAGGTGAACAGAGAGTGAAATGTTTGCTGTCATCAGGAAACAAAGATTTTATAATTCTGGGAAAACAAAAGGAATAAGGGGGAATACCAGAAGGAGGACTTTGTTCAAAAATGGTTCTACTGGTAATCTGACAAGGAGGAAGGAAGTGATTTCTGCTCTGCCGTGCTTGAACCCGTCTAAATGGAAACAGGCTGTCCCATAAAATCCGCACGAACTCATACACGCAATGGCTTTGTAATATAGATTTACTATCCTGTAGGGCCCTCTAGGGACTGCACAGCAATCTCCAAAGCTCATTGCAATCAGACCCCAGAACGAGAGGTGAAATGATAACGTTTCAGGCCATGCAGGTCTACAACTCAATCTTGCCGTCAAGAGATTTTTCTCCAATCTGTTGTTTGACTTCATTCACTAGGTGCAGAACAAACACTTGGGGGATGAAGGAAGGAGGCACAATCATATTTTCTTAAAGGATTATTATTTTTTTTTAAGCTGGGGGTCACTGTCAGGGGACCGAAGTTTCATAATTACCACTCTCCCCTAATAAATTGCACTGTGGCTAAATCAGATTTGCTCTCATCCTGAAATGAAGGATTGGTGGCATTGCAGGTGCCACAATGGCAATTTGATGTGAGTTTTTCTTTCTTTCAGTTTCTGAGAGGTGAGAGCATCTGGTGCTCTCAGGACACAGGCAGAGGTGTCTAGTAGAATGCGGAATGCTGACAGCTGTCGGGACGGGGCTCTGCTCTGGCCGCTGCTCCTTGCTCATACCCAGAACACCGCTCACGGGCCATCTCTGGATGGTCTAAAAATTGGTGCCGCTCCTTCTGAAATTGCCATAATGGGACTCATTAAGGATTAAATAAACTAAGCTCTCCAATGGTTACATGGTGACTAGTGGGGGTAGAGGAAATCCACTGCTTCTGACTTTCTAAGCTTTACGAGGATCCGTTGTTTGGCTCAGGGGCTCGATACTCCTTTTTGTCTCATGGAGGAATGAAATTCTCAGCTCCTTAATGTGGGGAGAATTTTACACCTTCAACTAAATGTGCAGTGGAACAGATTCTTTGACTCACTTGCTGACTTCGGCTTGTAAAGCCTCCGGTATTCATGAATTTCAGCGCATGGGATCTTTATTGGAGGCAATTTGAAAAATTCTAGCCTGGATCTCCTTTATGAAGTGGGTCCTCTGTGTTATAAATGATTTAGTGGGAACTAAAAAATATTTATTGATTCATAATTTCATAATGCGATGCAAGCAACTGGGGGAAAATGAAAGAATAAGTGTTTCTTTTTAAATAAAATAGCACTCAGGAAACAGTTCTTCCCTCCTTTCTTGGGCTAGACTTTAATCCCAATGGTGCTCCTGTCATTCCGAAATACAGTAGCTCAAAGGAAATCTTTCTTTCTCTGCATATATGCATGTTTGGATGTATGTAAGCCTCCTTCTGTTATTTTTAGCGTAGTCTGATACTAGCAAAACAGTAAGAGAAGTCCTACAAAGAGCCATTTGACCAGAGTGAGTAACACTGACATGAGATTATAAAGAAGAATGATGACTTCTTACCCTTTTCATTTTTCCTATGACGTCTTCAAGGGGGCAACTCTTAATCAGTCATTAAGGAATAATGTTTGTATTTTGATTTAAAAGGGAAAAACCAACAATACACCCCAGCAGTACTGACCTCATGTTTGTTTTTTCAAAAGCACTGTTGAAGAGGAAGAGAATTTGGACCTGCCCTATGGTATACAGAGGAGCCTTTTTGCCTTTCTGTAAGATGCACCTGCCATGTCAGAAGAAGGAAGAGTTGAATTTGGTTTGTTCAAAGACGAAATATTTATCACGTGTCTTCTGTAGTCAGTGCCAACTCTACATCGAACATGAACTCTTACCAGATGCACGATAAAGTTGGTAAATGTAGACAATGAATGTTGGACAAGCATGCGCCAGAGGGAGTGCTGTGCTGAGTGGATTGGAAACGTGGTGTGGATTAAGTCCACACTACTTCAGATTATTGGATTCGCTTAACCTCCCGCCGCTCTCAAAGAAGGAAAGGTATTCAGGGGAGGAGGCGAAAACTTTAACTCTTAAATAATAAGAGAGGGCTGTCAGGATAGTAAACTGTTGTACTCAGAATGTGCCAAGGTCAACCAGCTCAATAACTGCAGTAGCTCAGGAAGCCTTGACTTCATGCCATGAGGCGTTATGTATTAGAGAAATGATTACTATTGCAGAAATAAATTACTGATGATTTGTTTCGTGTTACAAGTCTCCTGGCCTTTTCAAGTATGCCATAGTTTGGCACACTTCCAAGAATAAATCAGATGGGGACCTTATGCTCCAGAACCCAACAAGCTAGTTAGGGAAGTAAGATACATAGTTAATAACTAGAACAAAGACTGGAAGTGAGACATGGCATGTGAAATATGGGGAGCGTCAGCCATGGTGTGCAGCACAGATCTTCCTTCTGGAGGGAATCTGTGGCAAGGAGTGCATTTAGCTAATGGGCTGCAGCTGCCATGCCTTCGGGACCCACTGCAGAGGTCTCACAGAGGCCATGCCCTCCCTGGCCAGCACTCCACCAGAGGGCTGGGATCCTAGAGCAAAGCCATTCCTGCCCAATGCAGGCCTCTGACAAAGCATCTTTGCTCTAGGGCTCCCCCGCCTGGTGAGACGTTCACAGAGCAGCCCTGGAGGCTGAGGTTTTTCTATCCAGTCCTCCTGCCTTTCCTTTCCCTTCACGGATGGTAGACTCCCATCGCGGTCTCAAGTCTCTGCCGACTCCTGCCCCCTCCTCCTTATCTTTCACAGGTGATTCTCCTCCTAAATCTTTTGTATTTCTCATTTTATGTTTCCTGAAGGACCAGAACTGATATTTAAATCTAAAGTACTTTGAAGATTCAAAAAAGAAACCAGTCCATTCATTTGTAGGGGTTAGGGATCCCTTGCAGAGATAAGGGACCTTTTGCATTGGGCCCCTATGAGATAGACATTAGTAATAATGAAGTCTTCGGCATATTAAAAAATAAGTTATGAATGGGATGCCTGGGTGGCTCAGTCGGTTAAGTGTTCAACTCTTGGTTTCGGCTCAGGTAATGATCTCAGGGTTGTCAGATTGAGCTCGGTGTCAGGCTCCACGCTCAGTGCAGAGTGTACTTGACATTTTTTCCCTCCCTCTCCCTCTGCCCTACCCCCACCCCCCACGCTCTCTCTCTTTTTAAAATAAATAAATCTTTTCTAAAAATATGAACGATTTATAATAATGAATGCTAATATCATTCATTAAGACTGTTCTAGCGATGCTCCATTTATTTCAACACCAATTATAGCAAAATTCATCAGTAAGATTCCAGGATGTCTCCTTCCCACCAGGTATTCTAGCAGTTGGTCTATATTAACCTCCTTCCTCTTCCTCTCCCTATTCCACAGATAAGGAAACTACAAGGTTGTGAAGTCACATAAATTACTAGGGGCAGCCAAGTGACAAAGTGAAGAAAAAATGTTCTAGGAATGATCTCAGGCTGTGAAACACTCAGCTACCAGGCTGGGATTTATGTCTTTGAGAAGAGAAACCATTCGTGTCTAGCACATCACTCTACATTAATTTTCCTAAAACATTTACTCACTTGTTCAAAAAAAAACTTCTGTGGCTTTCCCTTTTCTAGAGAAGGTCTAGGGAATACTAAAGTCTCGAAGGGCTCCTTACTCCCCAAATGGCAGGGAGTTATGTGGTAAAACAAGATCAACAAACATTTCCCACCTTCTCCTACATCAGAGACTTACCAGCTGTGTTAGCACGTGAATGGCTTTGAAAGTCCCAAAGAAAGACATTCAGCTTCATTTATTTTGGTGTTCCCTAAATGCCCTTGATCAGGGAATTCTTAATTCAGCAGCACCTAATAAATGCCTCACAGAATTAGTCTTTTTTGAGAAATTCTGGCTTAGAGAAGAAGGTAAAATTTATTGCATGACCCTATATAGAAATATATATAGATGTATATATTTGTTTTTCCTTTATTTCTAAAACATTTTTATCTTATTCTAATCATACAACACATATATAATACATATTAATTAGAATTTACACTGAAAAATGTAAGGAAGAGCCCTCTCTTAAAATCACCTCACACACACACACACACAAAAAAAATCACCTCACACCATTTAATTTTAGAGACTTTCCTTTCAAAGGTCTGTTTATACCCATACATGTATAGATCAATACATAAATGTCACACATGTTTTAATAATGTTTAATGTTAAATCGTGGGCACCTCCTTCTCTCGCTCTCTCTTTCTCTCTCTTTCTTCCCTCCAAAATATTGGTGTTGTTCCCATTTCTCCCCACTACCAGCTCCATAACTATCATAACAACCTGCTATATAATCTTCTGTCCCTTTCTCTGTGCTTCTGTATAAACACATACAAATATTTAAATTTGTTTTTTACTAAATGGAGAATGATATCATATGCATTTCTCCAGATCTTACCTTTCACACTGAACACAGAGAGAGAATCCTTCTGAGTTGATTCTCCTGTTACCATTTTTAAATGGCTGCACAAGGGTAGGTGGTATGGAGGTGTCAATATTTCTTTAACCATTTCTCTTTTGATGGGCATTTACTTTTTCTTAAACCTCTATGATTGCTTTAAAATAATTCTGAACATATGGGGCGCCTGGGTAGCTCAGTTGGTTAAGTGTCTGGCTTTGACTCAGATCATGATCTTAGTATCTGAGTATCTTGTGATGGAGCCCCACGTTGGCTCCCAGCTCAGGGAGTGAGTCTGCTTCTCCCTCTCCCTCTGCCCCTCCCCCTTGCTCATGCTCTCATGCAAGCTCTCTCTCTCTATCAAATAAATAAATACAATTTTTAAAAAGTCTTAAAAAGTAATAATCCTGAACATATATTCCTATAGACTATGGCACTTATTTCTATGAGTTGGCCAAGATGGAGTCCAGGATTGCGAATGCTTAAACTATGTATATACATATAAATTATGTATACACACAAACTTATACACACACACTTTGGATTTTAATAGATACTACAGATAGTTTTTCCAAAGATTGCAACAATTCATATTTCTGACTATGAAGCATAAGAAAACCTTTTCCCCTGTGGGTCACCAGCAGTAGGTATCTGTTATTCCTCCTTGCAGTTGCCAGTATTATGGGGTCCAATGATATCTATTATTTTAATTTGCATTTTCCTGTCTACCAGGACAATGGGACAGATTTTTGTGTTTAATAGTTGTAGCAGGTGATATTCCTGTTCTGACCTATCTCCACACTCTTCACCTTCTCTGTGAACACCACCTAGGAAGGTACCTTCGGCTGCACAGACCTGCATTTCTTTGAGAAAGGGCTTTGTTTGGCTGCTAGGACCCATGCCACATGCCAAAACAAAATGCTGGCTGGAAGCCAACCTCCACCAGCGACTGATGACGCAACCAGAGCAAGATGACTCTGAAGTCCATCTCTACGCTGTTTCCCCAGAGTGACCCAGCACTGGTAATTCCAGCTTCTAAAGAATGGTGATTTATTTAATTGTGTGCCCCTTTTTGTGTGTCTTACTAATTGTGTGTCTTACTTTTCCACTCCCAAATAAGTCACTTGTACTTCAATTTTTGTCTCAGAGCCTGTGTCTAGGAGAACCTGGCCTGAAAGGGAGTCATTTGTATTGTCTTCTAGGAATTGTCTGTTGACACGTTTTCTTTCTTTTTTTTTCTTTTTTCTTTTTTTAAATTTATTTGACGGACAGAGATCACAAGCAGGCAGAGAGAGGGGAGGAAGCGGGCCCCCTGCTGAGCAGAGAGCCCGATTTGGGACCCTGGGATCATGACCTGAGGCGAAGGCAGAGGCTTTAACCCACTGAGCCATCCAGGCGCCCCAACACGTTTTCTTGACTGAAGCTTGATTCCCCAGAGGATCTGGCTTAACAGGACCTGAAACTATCAAGGAGGAAAAGATGCAACTGCCCCTGGGATTGCCGCTGGAGGCAGAAATGTCTTGTCTTTTCCTTTTGTCTTGATTTCCAGATACCCCTTTGTTTCCAGAGACTGACTGGGTCCCAGCCAGACCATTTTTCAAGAGAGACAGGAAAATGCGGTCTGCGGGTCTCAGTCCCTGCTATTCAAAGTGTAAGGGCCTATTTAGCGAAGGCAGCTCCATTTTGGTTGAATAGCCATTTTGTTGTTTATGCAGTAAAACTTAAACTGACTCTGCCCCCCCCCCCCCAGGGGACTTACTTAAAAGCAAGTCTGGGAAACCAGTCCCAGGTAACAGAGCCCAAATACAAGGGCGGGTCAGGCCAGGTGGAGGTATCCAATCAGAGGGGGTGCATACTGTCTCCCTAGCTACCAAGGAGTGTGGGCCCCGCCTTTTGGGCGCCTTTTGGGTGCCAATTCTGACCAAGGTGATAGGCTAGTTCAAATAGCTACTATGGGGTGAATTGTAATTCAATTGGCCACCCGTGTGTGACCTAGCCTGACTGTGCAGCTTTCCGTGTGTTGAAATCTCATTGGCCACCTGTGTGTGGCCGGGCTCAACCACATGGCCTTTGCCCTTTAAAAGTTAGTCTGTAAGGCAGGGAGGGGTCACCCTTTCTGTAAGGGGCGGCCCGAACCGTTGGTTTGATTCTGGATGGTTGGCGCAAAATAAAGCTTTGCTTGACCTTCGCTTTGTATCAGTCTCGCTCCTTTGACCATGGACCCATCAAAAGCAGAGTAGCCAAAAGACAAGAAATCAGTCTGAGACAGAACCGACCCAGAACTGACACATGACAGAAATTATGGAGAGCCGGTTACGTCAGCCTGATTTATTAACTCATCTTTACCCTCCAGTGAGCTGAATGTTATATTAAACTCCCATATATTCTATCCCATGAGATATATCTATCTGGGAAATCTATTCTGTTTCACGAATCTGTTTGTCTCATCAAATGCGAATAATTTTGGATTACAACTTAAAAATATTTTCTTGAGTTTCATCTCAATTATCTTTTAACTAGTCTCAAATGCTTGTTATTTCATATAAACTTTAGGTTATTTATCTAAATTAAATATAAAAAATGATACTCATCAGAATTGCAGTTATAAATTGAGAGGTGACCTTTTCGTGTCTGATATCTTTAGTTTGTTGTGTTTTAGTTTACGTCTTTCAATAAAACTTTGTGGGTTTTGTTATAGGTTCTTTGTTAGAATAAATTTATTCTACATATTTTCAATTTTGATACAATTGGGAATGTAGTTTTCCCTATCTCAATTTCTAGCTGTTACTATAATATAGACTTAATTATTACTATAGAGATTTTTGTATATTTTTCTTGTATCTATACACCTTACCCAGTTCCCATATTAATCTAGCAGATATTTTTTTGAACTAGGGGTTTCGGGTTTTCTAGATATTCAGCATTATCAACAGCAAAAACTTTTCTCTCTTTTTTTGATACATTTGTTTCTCTGGTATTTTTCTATTTATCAGGACTTCTAAAGCAACATTCCGTATTAATATGAATAATGGGTATCCTCACCTTGTTCCCAATTTTAATGAAAATGTTCTTAGCACTACGTCATTTAGGATGATGTTTCATATTGCTTTTTGTAAACAGAACTTATCTTACTTATATAGTTCTCTTCTAGTCCTACATTATTTAGAATTTTATTAGGTTAAGTTGTTTTATTTTATCAACTGACTTTTCATCATTCATTGTCATGATAGATGCTTTTTCTCCTCTAATTTGTTAATATAATGAATTATGTTGACAGATATTATAATAGTAAAACATCCATGAATTTATGAGACAAATCTGGCTTGATTATTCCTTTGAAAAGATTGCTACATTATATTTTCCAGTAGAATGTTTTGTGTTTATATTTACCTAAGATTGGTTATATTTATGAAAGATATTTCTTTTTCTTTTTATGTCACTTTTATCAGCTTTTAAATAAAGGTTAGGATAGCTTCATAAAATGATTTCAGAAGCCAGTACCATATTGTTTTAATTTTTTTTCTTTTAATTTCAGTATAGTTAACATAGAGTGTTATATTGGTTTCTGGTTGCTAATTACTATAGCTTTGTAATATATTTTGAAATCAAAACTCCAGCTTTGTCCTTTCTCAAGATTTCTTTAGCTAGTTGGAGTCTTTTGTGGTTCCATAGGAATTTTAGGATCATTTTTTTCTAGGAAAAAATGCCAGTGGATGGGGCACCTGAGTGGCTCAGCAGGCTAAGCCTCTACCTTCACCTTGGGTCATGATCTCAGGGTCCTGGGCTCAAGCCCTGCATCAGGCTCTCTGCTTGGCAGGGAGCTCACTTCCCCCTCTCTCTCTGTCTGCCTCTCTGCCTACTTATGATCTCTCTCTCTCTCTCTGTCAAACAAACAAATAAATAAATAAATCTTTTTTAAAAACTGCCAGTGGCATTTTAATAGGGATTACATTGAATCTGTAGGTCACTTTGCATAGTATGGACATTTTTTTTAAAGATTCTATTTATTTATTTGACGGAGAGAGAGAAATCACAAGTAGGCAGAGCAGCAGGCAGAGAGAGAGAGGAAAGCATGCTCCCCGCTGAGCAGGGAACCCAATGTGGGGCTCGATCCCAGAACCCCAGGATCACAACCCGAGCCAAAGGCAGACACTTAACTGACTGAGCCACCCAGGTGCCCCTAGTATGGACATTTAAAAAATATTAAGTCTTCCAATCCACAAACACAGGCTGTCTCTCCATTTATTTGTTTTCCTTAATTTCTTTCATCACTGATTTACAGTTTCTGGTTTAAAACTTTCACCTCCTTAAGTTTATTCCTAAGTATTTTATTCTTTTTGATGCTATTGTATATGGAATTTTTTTCTTAATTTCCTTTTCAGATAGTTTGTTTTTGGAGTATTTTTGTGTGTTGATTTTTCATCCCTCAACTTTATTGTATTTGTTTATTTAGTTTTAAGTTTTAGTTATTTATTTTTTGGTGGAGTCTTTAGGATTTTCTGTCTCTACATAGGATCATATCATCTACAAATAGAAATAATTTTTCCTCTTCCTTTCCAACTTCAATGCCTTCAATGCCTTTTTTATTATTAATTTTTTCCCCTAACTGTTGTGATTAGGAGGACTTCCAAGAGCATGTTAAATAGAAAAAAGTAGCAAAAGTGGGCATTGCCTTGTTCCAGATCTTTGAGTGGAAGCTTTCAGTTTTTCACTGTTGGGTATGATAATAGCCTTAGACTCTTCACATGGCCTTTATTGTGTTGAGGTACATTCTTTCTAAACCTAGTTTATTGAGAATTTTTATTGTTAAAGATGCTGAATTTTGGCAGGTGCTTTCCTGCATATCCAGGTGGTTTTTATCTTTTAGTCTGTCAAGTGATTTGCATATGTTAAACCGTCTTTGCATCTTGGGATAAATCTCAATTGGTCATGGTATATGATCCTTTTAATATGCTGTTGAATTCATTTTGCTAGCATTTTTTTTGAGGATTTTGCGTCTACCTTCGTTATTAGGAATATTGACCTGTAGTTTTCTTTCCTTGTAGTGTCTTTGTGTGGTTTTGGTGTCAGAGTAATGCTGGCCTCAAAAATGAGTTTGGAAATGTTCCATTTTCTTCAGCTTTTGAGGAAGAGTTTAAGAAGTATTGGCATTAACTCTTCTTTAAATGTTTAGTAGAATTCACCAGTGAAGCCATCTGGTCTTTTCTTTGTTGGGAGGTTGTTTTTATTACTGATTCAGTCTCTTTACTGATTATCAGTCTGTTCAAGTTTTATTTTCTTTTTTTTATTTATTTGATAGAGATCACAAGTAAGTAGGGAGAGAGGCAGGCAGAGAGGGAGGAGGAAGCACGCTCCCTGCTGAGCAGAGAGCCCCATGTGGGGCTCAATCCCAGGACCCTGAGATCATGACCTGAGATGAAGGCAGAGGCATTAACCCACTGAGCCATCCAGGTGCCCCCTGTTCAAGTTTTCTATTTCTCCATGATTCAGTTTCGGCTTAGGTTGTGTGTTCCTAGGAACTTACCCATTTCTTCTGTGTTATCTGACTTGTTGGCATATCATTGTTCATGATAGTCCCATGATCCTTTTATTTCTGTGACATCAGTTATAATGTATGTTCCCTTTCTTGATTGAGCTCATGAGAGTTTATCTATTTTATTGGTCTTTTGGAAGAATTTGCTTTAGGTTACATTCCATCTATTTTTATGATGTTTGTTTTTTTTTTTTAATTCCTTTTGTTGTCTTTTTCATTTCTTTTTTAACTTCTTAAAACTTGCATAACATTTTCCAATTTTGTTTTCTATAATCATGATGGTGTGTGTGCAAGAAAGTGCTAACTCGGCAGGTCTGGCTGCCCAAGCTTCTCATTGCCAGGGAAGACCTGTCTGCAGGATTGGCACTTTGCTGACTCCCTGGAGATGAGTTTTGAATATTCGAATATTCTGGCTGATCAGAGTATTTTTTCGTGCCTGAGGCCTTGGGCCATGTGTTACCAGCTTAATCAGATAATTTATGCTAACAGAGTGATTTTTTTTGTGGATGCCTCATCAAGATCTGTCAGAGGCAGCTTGAATCAGTTCTCTTCTGTTGAATAGCTGTTGGGAAGAGAACTGGTTAAAAAAGAAAACAGAGGGTGCAGGGTGGTGGGTTCAGTCTCACAAAACCAGAGAGTTCACATTCTGAGTGGAAGATGATTTATCACAAGTCTGATGAGTTAATTTACAGCTGAAGTGAACAAAATCAATTTCCCATAACCATGTTTTCAAGCTTTGTGGTTAAACCCTTATATTTACAGGCCTGATTGTCAAATACTTATATTTCTCAGCAAGTCTTGCTTTTCCTTAGAACTATCAGTAAATTTAAGGACAGCATCTCTGAGTTAGTTTAATATCAAATCTCAAATACTGTAGGACCCTTCTGGGTAGTTTCCAGCACTGTTTATTTCATTTGTTTGTTTGTTTGGAGTACTCTAGTAGTCACCAGGATGGAAGTATTTTTCGTTGTTCTCTTTCTTGTCTTGCTAAGAAAAGCAGTATCAACACAATCCTTGAAGACCTATGGCATTAAGACTAGTTTTTCTCTCTAGGGTTCTCATCAGTTAAAACTGGAAATTATATTTTTGTCACTAAGGCCAGTCACATATATTAAGCTTCTAATTTTTTTTAAAGATTGTATTTATTTATTAGTTAGAGAGAGAGAGCGAGCACAGGCAGACAGAGAGGCAGGCAGAGGCAGAGGGAGAAGCAGTCTCTCTGCCGAGCAAGGAGCCCGATGTGGGACTCAGTCCCAGGACGCTGGGATCATGACCTGAGCCGAAGGCAGCCGCTTAACCAACTGAGCCACCCAGGCGTCCCTAAGCTTCTAATTTTTTTTTAAGATTTTACTTATTTATTTGAGAGAGAGAGAGAAAGAACAAGCAGGGGGAGGGGCAGAGGAAGAGGGTCAAGCAGACTTCCTGCTGAACAAGGAGGCTGATGTGGGGTGGATCCTAGGACCCCGGTATCCTGACCTGAGCTGAAGGCAGATCCTTAACCAACTACACCACCCAGGTAGCCCAAGCTTCTGATTTCTAATCTTCAGATATGACCAAAACTCATTTAGATTTAATGATCTGTAAATTTCAGGGCTCCTTACTGACCACTGTTTTCTCTTTCCATCATTCTCTATCTTCTGAGCTCTGTTGTGAATATTTTGCTGTTGGGCTAAAAATTTTTGTCTTGCATAATATTGTCCTTGGATGAGGCTCATGGAATATATTTTTGGAATCCTTACATATTCATAAACAAACATCTTTACCTTCCTGGAAGAGTGAATGGTATCTTAGATGGATACATATTTCTTGGATTACAGGGTGTTCAATGTCTGCTCACAGCCTGGCTGTGCACTAACAGCTGGAAGATGGAGTCAAGACATGAGGACATTAGGAAGGCACTCAAAGTGCCATCTTGCTAAACTCCTCATCCCTTACCTTTTCAACCTTGTATCACTATTCTCTAGGACGATAACTCCACCTTCTCTCTAGACTTCATTCTCTAATAAAACTTTAGTACTTACTCTTCTTCTGTGTTTGAATTTTAGTGTTCTATTGGGTTAAAAATATAGAGATTGCAAGGAAAGGGAGAGGGAGAGAGAAAAGAATGAAACCAGAAAAACAAAGCCAGAATCAGATATTGCTTCTGATGTCTAGGAGGTAACACCAGTAGACCTGTGGGTCACAGAGATTCTGACATTCCCTGAACTCCATAGGCTAAGAGGTCCTCTACCTGAGGTAAACACACAAATTAGTGGAGATAATTAACATAACCTAGAGTACAACCAAGATTAAGCTAAAGACAAGAAGTGACCATGGGGATAAAGCAAAGCCTGAGACTTCCAGTGAGGGAATTGAAAAGCAACAGATAAAATTGAGTAGTCTAGCACACCATTCAGCATTCAGAATTTGTTCGTTAGAAGCCTTGCTCTCTTTGGCAATAATTACTGCCAACTGGAAAATTTATAAATGCAGTAGTGCTTTTTTTCTTTAATGGAGAAAATGCACTTTCACTTAATGAAAGAAATGCACTTCTCTGTCAAAACTGTATATTAGCATGGGCAGAAATAAGACAGAAGGCATGAAATAAGAATATGTTTTGGGATATCAGATGGAAGGAATACAGTTTAAGAAATGTAAGTAAAATCACATCAAGTGTTGAAGAAAGAATAAAATATGTATTGAGAAGTCTTGTTAGGAGGAAAGAGGATAGTGTATTGCATAAAGGGCACATGAGATGGGCCAGGACTCAGGGGGCAGGCTCCTGTTGGAGTCTGTGAAGGGGGCAAGAGCTGGATAGGACAGGGCCAGCAAACTCTGGCCCCTGGGTCCAATCCAGCCTGCTTGTTATTGTAAATAAAGGCTTACCATATGCATACTCATTCATTTAGGAATCATCTATGGATACTTTATGCTTCAATGGCAGAGTTGAATAGTTGCCCCAAAGGCTGTATGATCCATGAAAATCAAATTATTTACAATCTGGCCCTTTATAGAAGTTTGCTGAACCCTGATTAGAGGTGAGCAGCTCTCAATAGAAATATTAAGATTAGCTGCGAGGTACAATCTGATTCGATTGTAACTCATACCAGTTAAATTGCCCAAGTTCACAAATGGTTTACTTTCTCAAAAATAAAATAGAATGGATTCAAGATCATTCCCAGGAACAGGTCTGGTATGTTTTCTTTGGGAAAGAGAAGCAGAATTCTCTTTGGCTATGAAGCAGAATTTGTGTTTCCCAAAGAACCCTGAGAGTGAGGTGGACTAGGGGCACAGCTCATCTCTATTGCAAGGATCAGTTGAAAAGATGAATCTGAAAACTGCTTACCTAGAGAAGACTGTGTGAAGGGTTTGGCAAATTTTTTTTTAATGTTTTAAAGGTGTCAGTGATGAAGAGACCCAGCACCTTTCTCTTGCAACATAGGCTAGCCTCCTTCAGCACCAAGGGAGGCACAACCTGAGATTGTCCTTTGGGCTCACTTTTCCTCTGAGAATCAGTGAAAAACACATCAAGTTTTCCTTGAGACCCCCTGGAAAGACCTTGATGTGATTTCAGCAGTCCCTTGGATCCTGAAAATGTTTTCTCTTGGAAGTTTGGGGTGGGGAGAATGGAAGGGAGATGTGGGTTGGGGGGTGGGGGACATAAGAGATGAGAAAATTAAAGAAAAATGCAGTACTGGGTTGAGTGAACATTTTAGAATGAATTGCTTTCTGAAATTTGAGTCTCTGCTTTGTATTGAGATCTTCCTCCTTTGTGTAGTGGGGAGAGAATGAAAAAAGCAACAGCATTCTGGGTGTATCTTTACCTGCCTTAGACTTGCTTATTTGTTCTTCATGCATGTAAATTGCAACTGCCTTAAAAACTGGGATTCTTGGGACGCCTGGGTGGCTCAGTTGGTTGAGCGGCTGCCTTCGGCTCAAGTCATGATCCCAGCGTCCTGGGATCGAGTCCCACATCGGGCTCCTTGCTCGGCAGGGAGCTTGCTTCTCCTCTGCCTCTGCCTGCCTCTCTGTCTGCCTGTGTTCTCTCTCTCTCTCTCTAATAAAAAAAAACAAAAAAACTGGGATTCTTTCCTGTCTCACAAAGAAAGCATCAGCTCTAGCCTCTGATGACATCTTTCACGTGGCACTTGGGGAATTCATTAATTGCAATTAATCACAGGATCCTCACAGATGAGCATTTAACCAGGGTGAGTAACGCCAGTCTAGGTGGTTAATATAGAAAAAAGACCTCAACCACAGAGAGGAAAGAGATTAGTTCTTCATTTGTGAGACTGGAATATTTTTTCTGTCCACCTCCATAAATGCATTTTTCCAAATTTTCCCCTTAAACCTATAGTCTAAGAAAGGAAAAATAAGAAGGAAATACTTTTTTGAGTTTATATTAGCAATATTATATAACCATGCTTACTGTGTATTCCTAGCACTTAAAATATTGTCTGGCACATAATAGGGATGGAGTATTTTTTTTAAGTTTTCATCATGGATTTTTTTTTCTTGTGATTTTTTTGCTATAGCGTTAACATTTTGAGTCACATATTTTGATTTTCTAATGTTTTCCAGCAACCACAGAGAACTCCTTACTGGATATTAATATGCATATCAAATTTCAGATGCTAATAAAAAAGAAGGGAGTAGACTATATATCTGATTTCTCAGTAAAGCTTTCATTTATTTCCTTTGCTTTATTATGTTTCTTCTTGTTTTTATTCATTTTGCTTTATCAGTTCAAAGATATCATTTCTAGTGTTTATTCTCACTGGAGAGCCCATGAGGTTTGGGGAGTTATTGCTTAGTTAGGGAAAAATAAGCAGCAACAACTACAACATATTCCTTAATTTACACAGGAAGGATCTGGTATTAAAAGACAGTAAGTAATAGCCTCGAGGGCATTTGTATAAGTTTTGGGGATGAAGTCCTGAAAAGTAACTTTTTTTAAGCTTCCAAAGAATCTTCTTCAGGACTCACTTTTCTCTAATAGGAAATAAATACATAAAAGTGGAACCTATCATGAGGTTAGCATATTAGAAGTATCGTGATCCTGTCTGTTTGGTAAGCAAAATAGGGCAACCTTTCATATTTTTTAAGTTCTTCTGAATGGACTTGAAGTAAATGCAGGAGTGTAAATGGACGGCGTAACTTTGATCTACTACAGTCATAGGTATTTTAGGGTTCAGTTGGAGAAATGATGTGTACCATGGCTGATCACACAGAAGCAAAATTATTTCAGTCATATGCAGTGCTAATTAGCCTCCAAATCTGAGACACCCATTAACCTGAGATCTTTCATTTGCGGCACAGGATAGATGGAATGAGCAAGAATGGGATTGATATGTCTTATTTTTATTTATTTTTTTAAGTAGGCTCCACGCCATCATGGAGCCCAATACAGGGCTTGAACTCATGACCTTGAGACCGAAACCTGAGCTGAGATCAAGAGTCAAATGCCTAAGAGACTAAGCTAATCCAGGTGCCCCCGTTGTATCTTATTTTTAGAACAAGTGGGTATGACCTCAGATCTGGAAATCAACAAAAATAAGAAAAAATATGGTTTCAACATTAATTGGAGATGAATGAGATGAACTTTAGGATGAATTTTAAAGAACAGGATAAAAATGTTCATTTCCTTTAATTAAAAAGTTATAAAATGATTTCATTTCTAAGTAAACAAGGTTACATTGTCATTTTACTTTGTTTCTATTTGATCATTTCCAATTCAGCTCTTTCTGGGGTATCAAAATAGAGTGGGAATTGGGGCACCTCAGTTAAACATCTACCTTTGGCTCAGGTCATGATCTCAGGGTCCTGAGATCAAGCCCTACCGCAGGCTCTGCACTCAGCGGGGAGTCTGCTTCTCCCTCTCCCTCTGCCCCTCCCCTCCCCATGCTCATGCTCGTTCTCTCTCAAATAAGTAAATAGAATCTTTTTTAAAAACTTCCAAAATAGAGTGGGAATTTGAATCCTCTCAAGACACTGGGCTTTCTCCATCTGCAAAATGAAGAGTTGGAAGGAATTATAAGATCATCTGATTCAAGCTTTGAAATTCATTTTTTACAAAATTAAAAAAAATCATCAGAAATCGACCAGAGTTTGGGGTTAAGGAGCAATTAGAGGGTTTGGAGGATAGGCAGGAAATAGCTATTTTGATGGAGGCAGTTTCTGAATAATGCTCTAATTTGGATTTAATCTTCTGGCAATGGGGTTTATTAGGCAGTAGGCTCTAACGCTTCTTTCAAAACATTGAATGTTTTTATGGAGTTCTTGAGATTCTAACTATAGATTATATAGTAACATGGTTTTTATTTCTCATGTTAAAATGAAACTTTTTTATTCTTGAAGAAAGAAGAATTCATATTGTCCTTCTTTACCCATGTCATAAGCCCTACACCATCATAATAAAGCATGCTTGCTTCATTTTTTTATATTAGGAGTGTCTTGATATAGAATGCTTTTTATTTAATCCAGCCAATAGAGCAGCAGTGTGTTCTGATTGGAAATGAAGCTGCACAGCTTTGTCACGTGCATTTGATAGGAAATATTGCCCCTTCTGCATACCACCCCTGCGAAATGGATTTTATCTCATTTCTGGGGTGCTTTATATATCACAGTCACATGGAATTTGAAAGGAACATAAAAGTTTGCCTGCACTGGCTAATCTCTTCTTCCTCGATTATTTAAAAATTTATTCCCCATTAATTTCCTTCTGAGGAGTTTTCACTCCTCTGTGAATTGTATATTAAGAGTCTATTCTTTCCAAGTTACTGGTCGTCAATAAAAAATGAGGCATTGATCGGTGGGGGGGGTGTTGTTTTCATAGTGGTTTGACATACATCACTGCCTCATATAGCCCCTTGGGTGCCCTTCTCCATTTTGTAGAAGGGGGAGCTGCAGCTCAGTGAGGTTCAGTGACCCCCCAGGTCATCTGCACAGCTGGTGAATGGCAGAGCCAAGACCAGTGTAGACTTCTGACCTTGAGGCTTATAGTTATTTTATTCCACGTATTGAGTTTTTACATATACAATGGCTATCCATTTAAAATGCCAGCAATTATAGTCTATACTAACTTCCATAGATGTAGGGCTGAACTCCAACTTTCTAGAAGCATTTGCTCTAAAGGAGTACGGCTATATCATACAAGACAGCACTATTTCATCTTCTGGTGTGTCCTGGGAACTAGAAGTCTTCACAACAGAGATTCTCCAGAAGATCTTCAATTCTCTAAGCCACAGCTAGCTGTCTTGAGGCAAGCCAACACGCCACACCTGAGAGATTAGCTTGATGTGGACGGATAAGCGCACATGTTGCTGACCTTTAAACTACCACAGGTACTAAGCTAGTTAAGCCTCCAGTGGCGGACTATTGGAGACCAAGTCCCTCACCATGTGACTGATCTCTATCTTCCTGCTTCAAGAATCTGCCTTTTCTCCCAATGCAGGGATGAACCATTTCCTCTGAGAATGCAACTGACTCAGGCTGCCCTTACATGCTTGATAGTCCCATTAAAGAGATTCCCTGTCCCCTGCCACTAATCTCTCTCCTTCTCCCTTGCTGTGATGGATCCATGCACACTTAGCTTATGGTGAACTGTGCATTTTTTGAAAACGCGCCTCACCGTTACAAAATTCCCCCACACTCTTCTGTTGCCTTTCACATAGAATATGTGTAAGAAATATTGCCCGAGGGGCAATTAATCTAAGACTTTCCAGTTCCTTGTGGCCCGCACCAATTTAAGAGAAGTTTTGGAGATTTGGAAGGAGCACTCTCTGAAGTCAGCTCTGCAGTCTGCAAAAGTCAGGTCAAGAGAAGCCAGTTCAAACTGCTTTCTTCTTCCAAAAGGATTATTTGTTTACTTAGCCATGAGTGTTCTTCCAACAAAGCATGCATCCGTTAGAGATGACTCTCCTTGATGTTTTTTGTTTTTCACTTGTGAACGCACATCTTACAGAATTAACATCTTGACATTAATTTCTAGGAAATATTAGTTCTGAGCCTACTAACACCCCAGATTCCACAGAGCAAAACAAAATAAAAATGAAGGAGGTAACTGATAAAAGAATTTCTTGAAGAATCCGTTAGCATCAACCATCATGCAAAAAAAACCAACTGAAGTTCTCTGATGGTTTCTGAAGAGGAACTCTTGACAGTTAGATGCTTATAATCCCCCAGGGTCCTAAGTTAAAGCAGAAAGGATGGAAAAGAAATCGGATGAAGAACAGTTTGCTAGTTTGCCAAAGGTAGAAAAACCAATATTTTTTTTTATCTTATTATCCTTTCTGAAAATCTTGAGCAGAATTTTTTTTTTTTCAAACCCATCATTCCCTTCTGACAAAATCTATTTCCAGGAACTACATAAGACATGTATGAGATCTGTCACATTCATGAAATCCAGAGATGAACTTTTTTTAACCCTTAGATCATAGTCACAGCATTTACTCCACATGTTAAGTGAAAGAAGGGTAGGGAATCCCATTTTTTCTGGTCTCACTTGAGGCTGGCCCAGGCGAATGCTTTCATATGCATTTCCCTTTCAAGCGAGGAAAGAGGTTTAAAGGCAAGAGCAAAGAAAGATGATGTGGAATAACCGGGGTGCAAAACGCCTGCTTGAGTTTACAACTTCATTGCAAGGTAGAGGATATAATCTTAAACTAGAGAACACTCTTTCACTTTCTTTCCCTCTCTGAAATACAATTTCTATTGAGACAGCTAATGATCCTTAAAATGTCTCATCAAGGAAGCCACAGAACATTTTTAAAATGTAGAGTTGTTTTTCCTTTCTTTTTTCCAGGTAATAAACACTTGACATTTAGGAAATGCAGTTCTAAATGTATGAGGCACACAGCACTTTTCAGCCACACTCATGGTATTACAAGATGCCAGTCATGTACATAAATATATCTTATGGAGCAGAATTTCATTTATTAACGTGGTACATTTTTGGAAAGGGACATTAATGCCTGATTCATGGAGAGTGAGGTGAGATTCAAATTAAACATTTTAAAAGAAGGATAACTACTTTTTAATTCCTTACCCTACCTTTCTTAGTCATCATGTACATCACACCATTATGAGCTAATGGTTTGAATTGTGTTCGCTCAGCTCATCACCAGTAGCTTTGGCAAAGAAGGAAAACCAAACAGATGCTAATCTCTTAGCCCATTTGTCTGGGTCTTAGTAGTAAGCAATAGACTCCAGCTCTGGCTATCCTAAACGTAAAGGGAACTTATCGGAGTGCGAGGAGGGCTGGAGGACCAGGCTTGGAAAAGAGCCACAAAACCCAGAAGTATGGGAAAACCAGGAACAGGACCCATACATGGGATCACACTGTTGTTTCGTCAATGATGAGGTCATGACTATGGACTCCCATATCCCTCTGCTTTCCTAACATTCACTGAGGACCTGGAGTCCAAGCAGAGTTTTGGTTCCATGGCATTAGAGGAAAGATATGGGTATGTGAGTTCAGTAGAAAAATTTCCATAGTATGAGAGGTTTCCTAAAAGGGACCTAATAAAGGGTAGTTTGGATGCTGGACAAGCCCTGGTGGGCATATAGTGGGTGGTGGCCCCCCCACCAACATTGAAGGGCAAGCTTATCTATAATGGGGATTATAATATATTCTCACAATTCCTCTTCTCTCTTTTCCTCTGGCAGTGACCACCACTCTTAATGCCCAGTGAAGAGAAAAGAATACTCTTGGATGTGATCTAGTTCAAAACTGCCTTTTTATAGTTCAAATGAGGTTCTGGGAAAGTGTGGTTTGCCCAGCATCCCCCCCCGAGAAAGTAGCAATGTCAAGAATTGAACCCCTATCTTCTGAACCCACAAACAATACCTTTATCTGTTGGTCATGCTGGTCAAGTCACAGTCATTCAATGTGAGGTTGCACCACGGAGTAAGTTATCATTTCCCTAGTTTGCGGGTAGACCCAGAAACCCAGAGATGCTATAGATCTTCGCCCTGAGTGATCCCATCTAGTGACAGAACCAGGATTTGAACCCACATCTTGCTTCCTCAAAACCGGATTCTGTGATGTCCCACTGCCTGCTCTAACACACCCTTCCCCAAAGGGGAAGCACTAGATTAAAAACACAAACAACAAACAAACAAAAAGACAAAGGAAATGGGAGCTGGGCTGTTTTGTCATGGCAACAAGAATAGTACTATCATTTTATTGAGCTGTATATGTGCAAAGGCATGCTTCGTGTTATCTCGATTCGCTTTCCAGGTAGAGTCCAAGAACTCTAAGGCCTAGACAAGTTAAGGAACTGGCCCCAGACCTTGCTGATGGCGTGATGGGGTGGGGGTTGGGGGGTGGCTAAGATGCACACGCACCTGTGACTCCAAAGCCCATGATCTTAATTGCTCCCCGTTGCTAGAGCCTGCCGAAAGGCTAGAGGTGTAACAGAGCAAACTCAGTTCTGGGCTTTAATTCCCTGAACCCCTCTGATGGGGGTCGTTTCGATGCAGAACCCAAATACCTCATCCCTCTAAGAAGAAGGTGAATCCATAAACTGGAAAAGCGTGAGAAACGGGTTTTACATTTTTTGACAGATTCATCCTTGCTCGGAGCTTTCCTGTGCTCTCTTCGTCCACGTACTGGGATGACTGAAATTCCCAGAGCCATTGACCCTCTTGTAAAAAATTCCCTCAGAGTGGAAGGCTGCGGATCAAGGCCATCACCACACTCCCGACCACCAGAGGGCAGTGGACCCATACCTTGGCTCCCGCCTTGGTCTCTCAGGGGGCTTCACCTGGGAGCTTTCTAGAAAGGCCTGAGGTAAGACCCATCCCTGGCTGACTGCATCAGAACCTTCATTTTAACAGTGATTCTCTGGTGATTCATGGGCAAAGTAAAGTTTGCGAGGCACTCTCCTAAATCATAGCTCGGTCCTCAAGAACCAAATGGTCCCATTTTCTTCCCTGTGTTTTAAATATGGTAACAACTCCATGGAGTATTTAACGTGAATGAAGCATTTTGTATTAATAGCCTCAAATTAGCATTTGGGGGAGTGTATCCTGAATCCTCTTTTTTAGTTGAGAAGACTGAGATTTAGACATTAAATAATTCGGTAGAAATTACAAAGCCAGATGGAGGTTTCCAGATTGAAACACAGGTCGATCTTTCAATGAAGCAGTACCACTTCCTGTGGTTCTTGCTGCTTTTTAAAGCACTGTTTTTAAGAGGCATGTTTTGGGGTCACAAAAAGTTGGAAAGTAATTTGGTTTATTTTGCTCTCGCCTTCACTGCTCGCTGGCTAAATGTCTCAGGTATGGGGATTTAGTCAATGATTAGTTCTCTATCTTGCCACCAAAGGACTATAATATATAATAGAAATGTTCAAAAATAATCTTCACGATCATGAGAAATTCATTTCCTTAAAACAGTTCTGAGTTGTGTCTGTCAGATTTTAATCTCTCCAATTCCACATAGTTTAATGTGGCCCTTGGAAAAGTCCTGTGACTTCAGACCCACCAGTAGATGTCAGTATTTCTTTGGACACCGCAGTGACCTCTCAGGTTTTGCCTCACCGTTCTGGCAGGTGGTCAGTAGTCTGAAGAATGGACAGAGGTTGCTTCTACATTTCACTTGGTTGGAGGAATCTTCTTGGACAGGTATCTTCAAGGATGTTAATGACCCCAAAGCCATCTTCTGTATCTCTTTTTCTCTGTTTCTCTGTCTCTGTCTCTCTGTCTCTGTCTGTCTCTCTCTCTCTCTCACACACACACACACACACACACGCACACTTTTATGGGAAAGATTCAAAGGATTTTCTCTCGAGGAGAGCTGTCTGTGCCGAGGTTAGGAAAAGACATTCCAGGATACTAAAGCCAGATTTCATCGAGACCTTGGCTGGTAAATCAAGCCGACCCCACTCACCAGGAATTAAGCTGCTACCACTCGGCTAACCGCCAATCCAAAAAGAATTGCCCTTTGAAGAAAGTGACTCAAATCTGGAGGACAGTTGTTTGGGGTACTTTTACCAGAGTTGGTTGAGTAAGATCACAGCCCTCTACCAAGGCTTTATTTAGTTCTCAAATAATATTTTATACGCAAATGTTTTCTGGAGCCTGTTTCAGAGCTTTTCATGTGTAAGAAGGCTGAATAATTTATCAGGTTAATGGCAGACTAGGATTTAAGTTGATGCGAATTTGATTTTAGACTCCGATGTTTGATTTGTGTGGCTTTTTCATGCCCCCACCGGCAGTGGAGGTGCTAATAACAATTAGACTCTTCCCAGCTGAGAGCTTTTTCTTGTTTGCTTTCCAGAATCCTTCCACTACCTTCTCCTTTTTTTTTTTTTTACACTTTGCTTTAGATTAACTACATAAAATTCTTTGACAGGTATCTGAAGGGACTAACTTACCTGACGAGGCAGATCGTTAGTAGCTTCTTCGTGAGAAACAAATCTTGAGAGGGATTAAATAAGAGACACACTTTCTGAGTCATTAGATGCTAGGCAGGTTAAAATCCCAGAAAAATATGCTGTAGCATTCAATCTGGCACTAGGTAATGACTTAATGGTTCTCTAGATTTGATATTCTGTGTGGAACGGTTAAGCCCTCCGAGGCCTGATTAGCGAACAGTTTTACTTCACTTTGCAGGAGAGAATGCAAGCAGTTGTTAGTTGGAAAATTTAAAAGCGCTTTAGGGTTATTCACGATGCCTGTTTTGTAATTTAGCAATTATGCAGATTGATGGCGAGAGTCATCCCCGCTCAAGAAGTCTGGAGAAGGAGCTAGTTTATTGTTTGTCAGTACTTGTCATCATTTAGAAGCTAGGTTTGGGGGTTCTGTTGTTCTTATTAGCATCCTCTAGTGGTTGAGAGCATCCACTTTGGGCCGGGATTCAAATTTCAGCTCCATCCTTTATCAGTTGGGTGGCTTTGGGAATAGTATGTCTACGAACGTCAATTTACTTATCTGCAAAATGGGCATTGTAATGCTTGATTTATAGGATCCTTCTGAGGTATCCATAATGGAACCAGAAAAACATCTTTTCTCTGTCCTCATCCCCTCCTCTAGGGGCTGATTTTAGCTATGTGTGGGGGGAGGCTGATCTGCTTAATAACTGATGTACTTGTTCAATAATCATATATTAAGCACCTACTGCGTGTGTTCAGGCACATGTGTGCCGAACACTGTAGATACAGCAGTCAACAAGGCAATGGAGGTCCCACCTGTCATGGACTTTATATTCTAAGAGGAGATATGGAAGAATGAGCAAGTAAACAAACACTCAAGTATGTAATAACATTGTACAGACAGGGATAAGTATGTTGGAGCAAAATGAAGTAAAGGAAAAAGTCATGGGAATTCTCTTCAAGACAGTGGTATTAAAGGAAAATGGTTATTTCAAGACTATAGGAGGGTTTCCATGTGGTTTAAAGAAGCTGTCACGAGATGGGTAGATAAGTATTGGATTTCTTCTCTCAAACACAGATACAGTCAGGGCCCAGTCTGAGAAAACAAGAGAATGAAAAAGTAGTAGACACTGCTCAAGTTCAGCATGGAATATTTTCTTCTCCTGGGGGGTTCCGAAGAATCTCTACAGATTCTGCTACAACCTAAAGAAACGTTCTTCTTTGACAAGAACTGTTGTGTCATCCTGGGTGAGGTGACCATGGGGGTTCAGAACTCCCTTCAAGAGAACCCGCTATGCAGTCATGTCCACAATAGTCAAACTATGGAAGGAGCCCAGATGTCCATCGACGAATGGATGATGAAGATGTGGTATATATACACAAGGGAATACTACTCAGCCATTAGAAAATGAAATCTTGCCATTTGCAATGATGTGGATGGAACTAGAGGGTATTACACTAAGTGAAATAAGTCAATCAGGGAAGGGCAATGATCATATGATCTCACTGATATGTGGAATTTAAGGAACAAAATAGAGAATCACACCGTTGGGAGCAGGAATAGTCAGACTGCAATTCTGCAGTCCGGGACTGATGGTAGGTGAGACAGACACAGAGCTGGCTTTGTTATGGGGTATTTAAAAAAGGATGGGGCCATGAGGGGTCTCTTAACCATTAGAAGCCGAGGAGTCACAGTTACCATAATGAGTGGCAAAGCTGGAAGGGCAGCCAAAATGGCTTGACCCACAGGAAGTTGTAGAAATGGTTAGTAGACCCTGGATTCCTTATAGGGAAAATAGCCAACAGGGTACTTCTTAATTTTTATAACTTGAGGGAGGCAAAGATGGAGGAGCAGAAGGCAACCACCCAGTCAAGTCATGATGCCTTGCTCAGTTCTCACGCTGAGCCAGTGTTCAGACCTAAGCACACTGACTCTAGAGACTGAGACCAATCACCTAGCAGGCTGGCCAAGGGCTTAGAAAGAAAAGGTCTGGACAATTAGACCCAACAAAGGGTGGAAAGGTGTGACGATTTTTGTAGCCCATATTAATGCCTACCAAAAAACATCTCACCACAAAAGAGACACTGAAGAACCGAATAGACAATATGACTCAGCACAGTTGACATTAGCCAGCCCTGGTTACTGACTACACTGGGACTAGAACAATGGGCACATTAACGGAGCAGCCACAATGGCAGCTTGGAGGGTACACGTGGACCCAATTGCATGGATACCTTTCCCAAAGATAATCTAGCTATTGCTGAGTCTGATTAGTACATCAAGAAAGCCTGGATGCCCCCGGGCCATGTGTTAACTTTGGGGATCCTCTTTCCTTAAAATGCATGCCTCTTTCTCCCCTGGGCAGATGGTTGAATGCTATACTCCATCTTCTCAAGTTTTGCCCTTATTTGAAATTCAACTTTGCATCATTATGGTAGATTCCAATTTTATGAACCCAAACTTTATTCACAGAGGTCTATTTCAAAGAAAACCCACTAGCCAAGTCATGTGACACAGATTTGCTTTGGAACAGTGACTTTGTAGTTTTTCTGGTCAACCATTTTAGATGGCTCTTCCCCTAACAAAACCTCACTTGTTATTTATTGATTTTAGTGGAAACCATAAAATCTCATCAACACATTATGGTCAAGAGGACTTTATGGTCAAGCCAAAAAATATCCTTATTCCATGGTACGGAAAGCCAGCACGGGACTGAGTGTGTCCAATTCTTGAATAGAACAGCCTGGAACTTCACAGATGACATTCTGCTTTAGCATTGCCCTGTCAGTTTGAAGCAAGAGAACTCAAATGGTAACTCGTGGGCTTGAAAGGTCACTACTCAGAACAGCCAGGATGATTTGCTGAAGCGCACGGCAAGGGAAGCAAAAATTGCCTGTTTCTGTCAAACCCCATAGGGAGAAACATTTTGAAATGTATTCTGCCTGGAGCTGATTGCATTGTTTCATGGGTAGTTCATCCTATCTACCACCTGGAGACAGCTTCCACATATCCATTTTTATTTCTTGCAGCAAACTAGTTTATGATCAGTGAATCACACAGGAGAAGAGAGTTTATCTGGTGGTGGTGAGGAGAACATTCACTTATCTGACTGCCCCCATAACCCTACACATAGGAGAGTATACAGAGGTAGTTACTATTATCCATATTTAATTGGAACTGAAAGAGGGGATTTGTTGTGCTGTGGAGAAATAGACAGTGGCTAGGAAGAGAAAGGCTTTTGAGACTGTCAGACATAATGTAGGCTTTCTGGAGTTAATGTCAGACTATGTATTTATATAAAATTAATTTTGTTCATCGATGTTGAACAACTAGGTATGGAATTGTCTTCAGTGAGACATAAAGGGACATTAAGACCATCCACTCATCATCTCTTTTCTCAAGGAGGCACACACTGCTTCAACATCAGTGAGAAGGTAGCCAGAAAGAAAATACTGGGTCCATATTACAAAAAGTCTTCAGAAAAATCTTTGGGAATCCAATGGTGGCTTCACCTGTTACACTGCTTTGCAATGTCCTCACAAGCTGCCTGGGTGAAATCTGAAACCAGCACCCATAGGGCAGGCAGGGAGAGATCAAAGAAAGAGGCTGGTTGGTAGGTTGGTAGATGGCAGTTTTAATAAGCAAGAGAACGTATAGACGAGGCTTATCTTGGTCACAAGAGGAGTAGATCTCCACATCTCTCCTCACATTTTAAATATCTATGTAATCTTCACTGGGTATACTGGCAGAGAGCCTCAACATGCGTCACTTTTCTTAAGGCTGTGCTCTAGAGGCAGTTTCTGGGGGTAGGGAAGGCAAGCAGAATGCACATGACAAGGACAGGGGAGGAAGTAAGGAGCCTCTGGTCACTGGGGTTCAGCTCCTGGGTCAAATGGCAGTCCCATCTCTGCTCCTGTGTCTTTCCATTTGTCTCATACTATGTATCTCTTGTACACCCCATCCCGCTTTGGCTTTTCAAAGAACCTTAACCAACATAATTTGGTTTGTTGATGTTTCATTAGGACATTTGCATCTATATCATGTCCTATTTGGGGTCTTTGTCTCATTTTAAAATTGAGGTTATGCTGTCTTCATACAATCAGTTAACAAATGTTCCTTCATCTTTATGATTTTGAAGTGTTTGTGATGCTTTGAGATTGGTACTTTAAATGTTTGGTGGAACTCAATTGTTAGGATAATCTGTTTTTGATATTTTCTTTCAAGAGAAACCTCAAGTTTTCTTTATCTTCTGGAGCTCATTTTGATTGGGAGTGCCTGTTGAAACCTCAACAAAGTAGCCGGCTTACACACCAGATGATATTTTCCAAAGATGGCCACAACACTATCTCTCATTCCACACGTTCCTCTGTATTGTGACCTTGCCACTCTCACACTGAAAGGTAGAGTCTGTTTCTCCATCCTTGAATTTAGGCAGTTTCTGTGACTTACTTGACTAGTGGGGTCTAGTGGAAATTATGCTGTGTTATTTATAGACACAGCCCTTATCAAACCTGGACATTTCTCTTTCCTGTCTGTTAGCAGTTAGTCAAACTGTAAGGAATAAAACTGTCCAGCTGCTATGCTGTGAGAAGCCTAAACCTTGGATTCTGAGACACTATGTGGATAGAAAAAAAAAAAAAAGAACAAAAACAAGGAGCATTGAGGCAAGAGGCATAATAATGACTTCATCCTATATGTCCTATCCAGTTGAGCCTCCAGATGACCCAGCCTTAGGGACCAACTGTCTGCAATTGCATAAGTGATCCCAAGTGAACTCTCCCTAGCTGAGCTGAGTCAACCTAGAAAACTATATACTTTTGGTGTAAGCTGCTGAGTTTTGTGATTGCATGTTTCACAACTACAATAGGTAATTTGAGTATCTCTCCCCCCTCCACGGAAACAAGTATAATAGCTGGAATACACACATACACACAACTGTCTGAGTGTATTTGAAAGCAACCAATACAGTTGAGATTGAGGGCTCTACTCCTTAAGGGAAGGGAAGTATCCAAGGTAAAATCCACACTCACCTAATTTTTCCCAAGTGGGTAATTTCCAAATGAGAGAGAGAACTCAAACATAGAATGGTATTCCCATTGGACTAAGGGGACAGAGACGCTTTCCAGTTCTTGGCCATCTCATATGCTACATTTGTTTAGGGCAAGACACTGGGAAACCTAGAAGGAACAGTGGGAAGCCAAAAATTAAGCAGAGATTTCAGCACCTGCATGGTACTAGAGAAGCAGAGGCTAGAGTTTAAGCTCTGTCAACTTGGAGGGTCTTTCATAAGTACAGTTTCTGACACAGCTGGGACACAGAAATATCTCTCACACTAGGGCTAAAAGTAACAATGGTATGAAGATAATGAAGTTGAAATAGACCAGCCCTCACAAAGGCTAAAATTAATCCTTACCAGATCAAGGTGATCCACTGGTACTCTCTTTACCTGTAAAAAGAAAACATGGGGTGCCTGTGTGGCCCAGTTGGTTAAGCAAGCATCTGACTCCGACTTTTGGTTTCAGGTCAGGTCATGATCTCAGGGTCCTAGGATTAAATCCCATGTCAGGCTAGACGCTCAGCATGGAGTCTGCTTGAGATTCTCTCTCCTTCTTCCTCTGCCCCTCCTGGTTGTGCTCCCTCTCTTTCTCTCTCTGTCTCAAATAAATAAATTAATTAAAAAAAAAAAGAAAGAAAACCTTTCTTCCTCTTTAGAAGAACAAAATGCTGTCCAGAGCCTAAACAAGTATTCATTTAAAAATTTTAAAAAAAAATTTTTTTTTCAGCATCCCCTATGGTGAGTGCTGTGAAGTGTGTAAACCTGGCAATTCACAGACCTGTACCCCTGGGGCTAATAATACATTATATGTTTATAAAAAATTTTTAAAAAAATTTTCAGCATCCAGAAAAAAAAATATGAGGCATACTAAAGACAGGACCAAATAATCGAAAACCAAGAGAGAAAATAGACAATATAAACAAATTCATATGTGATTCACATCTTGACATTAGCAGACAAAGACCTTTAAATAAATACAAATACACACACACACACACACACACACACACACACACACACACACTTCATATGACCAAAAAGGTAAAAGAGAAGATAGGAAAATTTTCATCTTCTGGAGAGACAGAGGCCCGTACTGCATTATGACCAGCATCAGGATTAGGATCCACAGTCTGAACTCCAAAGACAGAACCTGACCCTTCTCCACGTTGACTCCAGCTGAGGAGAGCTGAACTGAACTGAAGTGACCTATACAGCTACTTTGCAACATTTGTGAAGTAAAGTGCATCCAACTCCCTGTACACAGCATTGCCTGTTTGTTTTAGTCAGCTGCTATAACAGAATACCACAGAATGTGCTTCTCACAATTCTGGAGGTTGGGAAGTCCAAGATGAAGGTGACAACAGATCCAGTGTCTGGTGAGAGCCCTCTTCCAGGTTTGTAGAAATCGGCCTCACATACTACCTCGTGTAGCAGAAAGCAGAGCAGAGGGAAAGCAAGCTCTCTTGTGTCTTTTCTTAAGGGCAGTAATCCCATCCATCCATCCATAATTAGTTCCCCAAATTAATTAATTAATTACCTCCCAAAGGCCCCACCTCCTAACACTATCACACTGGGGGTTAGGATTTCAACCTATGAAATGGTGGTGGGGAGGGGCGCACCAATATTTAGTCCATAGCACTGTGCTTCTTCGCTAGGCTGGTGGGCTCTTAACTCAGTAAGGAAGCTGACTTTGTACAGCTGACGCCTAACATAGTGCCTGATACACAGGGGAAAGTTGAACTTTTTAAAAGAATATAGCTTTATACTGGTCCTGGATTTTGGAAAATCTTCATCTGAGGAAAGACTATTCGGTAGTTCTGTTGACCTTCCCAAGGGCCTTCTGCAGCTGCCTGCTCACCTCCTATAGTGCCCTAGAAGAAGTACTTGCTTCCATGATAGCTGTTTGTAGAAAGTCTCTGGAGGATTTACCTGAAACTGCTCTCATCCTTGAGAGGGGGTTAAGAAAAGGGGAGAAGTTCAATAGTCACAAATGGCTACAAAGCTTTCAGTAGTATATTAACAATTGGTGACTTTGCAAACTTACACCCTTTTGAAAATCTCTGTCACAGACTTCTTTCAAATACAGACAAGAAGAATGTTCTCCAAACGTTTAACTGTGACCCTGTTGGGGGCTGAATTGTGTCCCCTCCCCCACAGCCCCATAGTCATACAAATCTTAGCCCCTAGCACCTCAGAATGTAACTGTATGTGGAGATAAGGTCTTTCAAGAGATAATTAAGATGAAATAAGGTCCTATGGGTGATCCTATTTCAGTGTGACTTGTTACTTGTGAGAAAAGTTTAGTTCAAGAGGGGAGCCTCAGAACAAACCAGCCTTGCCAACACCTTGATCTTGGGCTTCCAGCCTGAGAACAGTGAGGCAATAACTTTTCTGTTGTTTAAGCCCAGGTTGTGGTATTTTGTTACACCTGCCGCAAGAGATTGATACAGACCCTTCATTTAGCTGAAGACTGGCAGGTGGGAGAGAAAGCCTTCTTGCAGTCATAGTGTTTGTTTTTCCCTTGCTTTCTTCAGGAAAACAAAAGGAAAAGCTGATGTCCTCCTACCTCCCCTTCCCTGCCCTTTCTGCCCCAACTATCACCCCTCTGCCTCACAACCCAGAAAGAAAGATTTTGTTGTCCTAGTGCCTTTGTCAAAGGCTGGTCGTGGGAAGGTGAATCCTCCATCAGGTATGACTAAGTCCAACATTTGTCTCATCCCCAGCTGCCTCCTCCATCTGTCCCTACTGTGAAAAAACTGAGCTGGACTCAATTTTCACATTATTTCTCTGGAGTTCACAGTCCCCCTGGTAACTTTCTTCAGCCATCACTTTATGTCATCATTTCCTTCACTCTGCCTCCCACCTTTTTTTTTTTAAATCTCCTTTCGTCTTGGATTAATGTTATATATAAAAGAGCCAAGTGTTAATCTTTGTTTCGCCATAGGTGGCGAGAACATAGTTTCTTTTTATTAGTTTTTCCAAAGTGGAAGATAAGGAAAATGCTAGAAGTATAATTAAATCTAAAAAAAAAAAAGATTTGAAAGAGATTTTAAATTCCTGTGAGGTGAGCCCCTAGGAGGCTTTTCAAGAAGGGCTAATTTCAGTCACAGATAAGGGAGGCTGGCTCATCTTTGTCATTTTGGGGGAGGTGATTTTAGAAAAAGCTGTAAGGGACTTTGAAGGCTGGGGAACCCACCAGTCTCAAAGTGTAGGGACAGAACTCCTTGTTCCTTTCCTCCTGGGAAAAAAACCATAGCTTGATTTTTTTTTTTTTAAATAATAAAAGGTCACATGTTTGAAGAAATAATCCTGAGCCAGAGGTGGGGTAGAAATGGAGGAGGCAGCGGGAAAAATAGGGTTGGTGGGGATGGTGTTAGAAATGGCCAACGGACAGAAAACAAAACCAAAAATCAAACAGAAAATGTCTACAGGGCCCCGAGTCTTGGATGTTTGCTGCGGTAATGCTGATTGCACCAATGGACACACCAGTTGTTCAAACATGGGGGCTGGGGATGGGGGGAGGGCAGGCACACTCAAGGGCTCTCACAACAAACACCCTTTCCTGTAAGATACTGAAGGCAGGATGACCAGATAGAATCTGTTGTCCAAACAAGTACAATTATGAGCCTGAAGGGGGCACCGTAACTAAGTCATGTCTGAAGAAGAAGACCATCCCGGGCAAACTAGGACTAGTCACCCCAGCGAGTGGTCACTTCTGCAGTCAGTCCTTTCCTCACTCCTGCACTGCCCCCGCAAAGAAACAAAAACAAAAACAAAATGAAAATAGCAGCCCAAGTTACTTAGCACTGAATGTCTGGCACTTAGGTGGGCTTTGCCTTAACTACCTACTAGTCCCCTCAGCAACTTGAGACGCAGAGGCGAGCACCTAAATATGACAGCAAATGCCTACCACCTCCTTCCTGGAGGAGAGGGGATAAGAGTTATATAGGAAATTGGGACATCAAGAAGTCCGGGATTTTGCCCAAATGAGTTTCCCTCAGAGCAGACACGTTATCAACCATTAGGACTCTATGGCCTCTGGGCCATATCCTTCCTCGCACCCTGCCCCCACCCCTTTATCTCAACTCTATTCATCCTCCAGAGACCTGAAGCTTGTCCCGGCTCTATCACTCATTCTGAGCTCCAAGTTTTCTAACCTTGATGGACCTGTCCCTTCTCTGCATCTTGCTAATGAGACACCACAGTCCCCTACCCTGACCTTGCCCCGTGTTTTAACTCCCACAGTGAAACTTGGGCTACACCACCTGCTGCAAGTGCACCCAGAAGCTCCCTTTAGCCGAAACCTCTAATTTTAGAAAAGTCTTTGTTAGAACTGAAATCGCACACAGGTATGGCCCCCGCTGCACTAAAAGACCTCCCATCTTTGTACAAGTTATTATAGGTCATCTGTTTGTAAATTTGAAAAACTTCACTGAAAAGCGAAGTCGTACTTATAATGACCAAGGTTAATAGTGGTATCGCAAGTGGAAATAAGTTGAATTTATCCAGTTAGCCTAAACTTGGTACTTGTGGCAAATTCACCAGTAGGACCAAAAAAAAAAAAATCACTGACACATATATTCTCATTCTATCTAGAGAACTATTTTGATAGTAGCAAGTAACACACCAAGACAGTTTTCCAAAGATTTATTGAAGCAGAAACAAGTTGGTCAGATACTTGTTGGAAAAAAAGCAGTTTTAACGGTATTCAAAAATACTTTTTACTTAAAAAGTATTCTAGCACAAGTTTGCTTGGTAAACTAGATTATGTTGTAAACTTTTTCCTAAATCTTTTAAGAGTGTTGGTTCTTAAGAACTAGAGGTTATTCCTATTCCAAATCTATCTTGCGCTCCTGAAAAACTGCAGAAAGGCACTTGAAAGCTGTTTCTTTAAGATACGGATTTCTGTTTTTATTCTTGCTGGTAGTGACCGCTGCACTGATTCTGTGCCATCTTTACTCAAGGTCATCGTGATGCTGAGAAGTTTCATTGATAACCTGGTAACAAAAAGATCCAAGTCAAACAGAATGCCCGTTGAAGATTCAATTACCCCATTAAGTATGACAAAGGAAAATCTTCCTAAGTAGGTGTCACTGAAGGTGAAAATAGGCAGGTTATATCGGTGGTGCAAGGCCAAGGTCACAAGCTAGGAGGGACAGGTAAGTGACCATGCTCTTCATGTATGCACAACAGTAGTATCCTATGGAATGTTAGTGCTTAAAAAAAAGGAACACTGAAAACAGTATGGAGGATGCTGTAATAATCCCATGCAGCCAGGTTTAAGAGCAATGAAGACAGACTAAAATAGACAGCCAAGTACATTTTACATGTATGTGCAAGAGGAGGTTCTATGAGGGTTACAACAGCTTTCAGCCATTTCTTTCCTGGCATAGAGAAGTAACAAGAAAAGTGATTATCTGGCATGTTCTTGTGCTATGTCAAAGGGCCTAAGAATGTTCAGGTGTCAGTCAGCACAGAAGAACGAATGTCCAGGATTAAAACATTCCTGATACCGAGGGTGTCTAATGAAGCAGCTCATGGAGTGAGTCTAGGAAGGAACTTAAAGCTGTGCTTCGATCTAAAATTAAGGAGCACAGAAAAAAAAAAATCACTGATTTTGGACAGCAGGAAGATCGCCGTCTCACCTTCATATTCAGGAGCCAAATAGTTGGCTGTGTGCCATGAGAGGAGAAGAGGCCTATTCTCTTTTGAGGGGTCGTGAGTGAAACCAAAACCCACCCAATTAGCCAGGTGTTATCTGAGACGGAGACTTATCCATTCACGAAGCTATTGATATTTGCCTGACATGATGCATTTTGACTGGAAGATACCAACCTGTCCATCTCTAGTCTCAACCGTCTTAATCAGAAGTGTCCTTTTTGAGTGAGTATCGACCAGAGGGAGGGAATCCAGATTGGTTTCTGAATAGAGAACAAAATGCCCCAAATTAGCAAAGGTGAAATTTTAAAAAGACGACTAACTGTTTTGCCCAAAGAATTATGATCCTTGTTCACAACTGTCTAAAGTGCTCCTCCCAAAATATTTCTCAAGACTCAAGACCTGTTTGAAAACCCGGGCCCTGGTAACCCAGTAGCCTCCTGGATGGATTATTTCAATGTATACTCCAAAGGCTGAAGTCCAATGGAGCTGAAATTTAATGGGAAACACAGATTTTAAGACAGTACATGGGTCTAAAAATTACAATGTTTTAGAGGAGTTTATCTTGTATGGCATTTTCAAAAATCATTTAACAAATCAGTGCTTCATCATAAATGGGACTGGTGATGAGCTGCTCTAATTTTTCATAAGGGGAGATCAAATGCTTACCCCTCAGGTTCAGGGAAGAAAAGTTTGGAAGAGGCAGAGCAATCCTGTAAAGCGATAAAGAAAAACAGTAAAATTTTTGGAAAACAACAATAATAAGGAATGAATTTATTCAACTTCTTGTTTCCATCAAATAAGAGAATGTATTCTTGGAGCTCATTAAGCGAGGGATATGCCTCAGAAATATTTACCTAGGACTGGTCTCATTAGTACATTTAAAATCCTTTACTTTTGAGCATTTTCTCCGAGGCTTGACGAGTGGGATAAGTGATGCCACTTCCAGAGTTGTGAGTTCAAATCCCAGCCCATTATTAACGCTGACTAGGGCAAGTTACTAAAACTCCCATGCCTAAGGTTCCATAGCTATAAAAAGTGGTCAGCATCTACCTTGAAGAAATGCTCTAAAGATGAAGAGGTAACACACATAGGTAAAGTGAGGGGCATAATTCCTAACAAAGGGCAGCTCTTAATTCATGTGCGGAAGCCCTTGTACCACACCTGCTCTCCTCGCCTTCCAGCAGTTTCCTGTAGGTGGCAATCTCAATATCGAGAGCCATCTTGACATTCAGCAGGTCCTGGTATTCCCGAAGGTGACGGGCCATTTCTTCCTTCATGTTCTGAATCTCATCCTGCAGGCGGCCAATAGTGTCTTGGTAGTTAGCAGCTTCGACGGCAAAGTTATCCTCCATTTCGCGCATCTGGCGTTCCAGAGACTCATTCTGCAGGAGAGAAGAGAGGCTTCCGACGTTACTTCCCAGGAGACCCCCGGCTATTCCCAGAACCACTGAACAGACCATTTGCGACCTGCTCCCCTAGTGGCAAAGATGGGGAGCACTCCAGTTTCAGGGGAAGGATCCAAGCATCCTTAGAAGCCAGAGTACAGATATAAGCTAAAACCATCACGCCTCAAGAGTGCTCTCTGAACTTGTCCTGAGAACTCATTTTCTTGAGATTAAAACATAAATTTGTCCTCAAAAGAAGTTTTGTTCACAAAGCTTGGTCCATGTGAACGATGCAAGCGGGTTATGCCCCGCCCTGTCAGTGGGGTCTGATACTCACGGTCCCTTTGAGGGCGTCCACTTCGCAGGTGAGGGACTGCACCTGTCTCCGGTACTCATTTGACTCCTGCTTCGCCTGGCGCAGGGCATCATTGTTCCGGTTAGCGGCCTCAGAGAGGTCGGCAAACTGTGAGAAAGAGAAGACAAACTGTGGACCACCCCTGTGACTTGGTCACAGATCCTCTAAGATTCTCCCTTGTCTGGGAAAAAACGAGACAGCTTCCAGACGGCAAGCAAACAAACAAATGGCACATAATCTAAACCACATTTTGTATTTTGAGTTCAAATCTCCACGTCTTCCAGACTAGGTCTACATTTCTGTTATGACAGCAAAGGGAGAGTGGCGGGATGTGGATGTTGATATTTCTGAGTAGAAATTTGATGTGTTACCCTCACTCAAGAAGGGTAAGGGTCACGGCCGTGGTGTTGATGGGTTTCCTCTGAACTAGGGCTCAGAAGGGGTTGGAAAGAAGGTGTGACAGGGAGGCCGCAGCTACAGCAGCCTCGAACAGCAAGTTTGAGAAGTTCAAGCCAACTTCCGGACTAAAGCTAAAGGGTATGCAGGGATCACAAGCAGGTACCAAGTGTTTCCAGAACAAAATGCTCTTCTTTTGTTCTAGCCACACTGATTGCTTTCATACCTTGGACTTGTACCATTCCTCAGCCTCCTGAAGGTTCTTGGCAGCCACGCTTTCATACTGCTGGCGTACGTCTCGCAGGGCAGCCGTGAGGTCAGGCTTGGAAACATCCATATCAATCTGGACATGCTGGTCCTGAATCTGGGCCTGCAGCTCCTGGATTTCCTGCAGAAAAGAACAGACAGAAGGTCAGCCATGCCCAGGATGTAGGCAACTTCACGCACATTCATCTACGAAACGTGGCTTCACTTGCCTCCTCATGTAGTTTCTTCAAAAAGGCAATCTCTTCCTGCAAGGATTCCACTTTGCGCTCAAGGTCAAGACGTGCCAAAGAAGCATTGTCAACATCCTGGTTTGAAAAGAGAGAAGGGCAGATGGGAGGATGCTGAAGTCAATGGCTTATCTCATTTATTCATTTTAAATGAACTGTACGAGCTTAGGCTCTTCACTGGGAAAAGGCTGTTGACAACTTTTATGACAATTGAATCAAGTCTATAAATCACCCAGTATGATAATATACTTTCTTCATTAATAAATTTGAATCGTGACCCACTGTATTATATTCAAGTGGCTAATAAGCAATTTAAAAATAAATAAATGTTAAACTGCAATCAGTCATCACTGAATCTCCTTACACTAGTGAAGTTTTTCATTATATTTTAAATTTCAATTCCAGTATAACAAAGTGTTGCATTTGTTTCAGGTGTACATATAGGGATTCAACAACACTGTACATTACTCTGCCCATCAGTTCTTAATCCCCGTCTCCTATATCACCCATCCCCCACCCACCTCCCCTCTGGTGACCCTCAGTTTGTTCTCTGTAGCTAAGACTTTTTTGGGTTGTCTTTTTCTTTGTGCATCTGTTTAAATTCCACATGAGTGAAATCATAAGGTATTTGTCTTACCCTGATTGATTTTATTCTTTTTTTAACTAGAAAAATCTGTGTCACCATTTTTAAAGTACATTTCTTTTAGAAATGTCATGAAATAACATGATATAATAGGGTTGACCAGATTTCACTTTGTGTATACTCCAGTACACGTAAAACAGAAATTTGTTCGTTTCAAAAGTTTCAGTGTGTTATCTGAGCTCCTTTATATCTGAGCTGGGCGTGGAGCCCAAAATGGCACTTGAACTCATCACCCTGAGATCAAAAGAGTCAGAGGCTCAAACGACTGAGCCACCCAGGTGCCCCTCTACTCAAATCTTCTGAACCATATCCTTAGAATGAAAAGCTAGTACGTAGTCATCTAGCAAGGCTAGATTTATACTCTAGTTCAAGATGTATGCTGGCAAAGATGCAGTTCGGGCACACAAGGGAAAGAAATGTCATTCTGTACTGTACTGTATTTTCTTTGCTTCCGAATCTGGTAGGTTTTCTCTTAAAACTCCCATCTCACCCTGCAAGGGTGTGTCCCTCCTTTCACTCAGCACTCTGTAAATTCAGTTACTTAGTTTCAGAATGACTGGTCAAAATCCATGTAAGGAAACTATATGCAGAATTCTCGCTGCTCTGGCTCTCCTCTGTTTCCATCATTTGCAAACTGCTATGTCCCAGAGATTTTATTTCCCCTCAAGGAAATGTTATGAGAATTTTTATACTTCTTATCTTGTAAGCAATTGTATGTGGAGTACAGTTTATAGCCCTGAAGTCTTAAATGTTGAGAGACCTCTCTCACCTTCATGGAAACGTGAATGAGGAATGAGTGATAATAGTAAAAAAAAAAAAAAAATCTGGCTTAGGAGAAATTCATTTTTGCTTGTTAAGCCCCCCAAAAAAGGACACAGAAGGTAATTTACTAACCTCTACAAAAAAAGTTTCATGTGACATTTCTACTTCCTTGGTAAGAATATGAGGGATTTTACCTAATGCCTAAAAAGGAGATCATTCATACTCAGTCGTTTTATACTAACTCACTACTCTGCAGAAAACATTACGGATATGATGATCATAAATGCTCAGTTACTAAAATGGGCCACACATTGCAGTGCTTAATTTGGTCATGTATTTCTGCTTCCAAATGTTATTCTAGACTATTCATCTGAGAGCTTAGATAGCCATCCCAGTAAGTGTCCAGGACTAGCAGCTCTTTCTGCTTTTGAATTCCAATCTAAACTAAAAATCCTTGAAATCTATCTAATTTTGGAGCAAAAATCCTTTACTTAGAAATCCATTGCCTGGCCTTAGGTTCATTCTTCATTTAAGGAGAAAGTATTAAAAAAATAAAGAAGGCAAATAAAGAAAGTCCTTTCAAAATGTGAGGTGTGACTGTAGCTTTAAGAACTTTTCCCATCACATCCTTCCCAAGTCTGGGCCAGATATTAGATAACGGATGTTAGCAAATACTTGTGTCCAATTAGAGCTGGGCTTACATCATTACATATTCAGTAAGAATGTAGCCTGTTGCAAAGCTTCTCTGGGAACACAAAGACTCCTATTATTTCTGTCCAAAGCCACCACACTTGCCAGAATGTCTGTATCCACATTCCATAGTGAAGCCCGTAGAAACCATTAATACCTTTCAGCCTAGGGGACAGATGGCTCCTTTTCACCCTTATTAGATCACAAAATAGTCGTGCCTAGTGATACTTCCATGTAACTTTAATGCCACAGTGGAACTTGCAGAAAAGAAAAGAAAAAAAAAAACCTTGCTGGCTTAAGCTCAGTGGAACTAAGTTTCTTACCCTCCAATACGTTTACATTTCAAACTACAGGGCATCACTGTGCTTTTCCTGGCCTTGTAAAAGTTAGCCAACTTGACTTTAGCAAGCTTTAATCTGTATCAAACTGTAACTGTTCAGAATCAGAATGTCAGTATGTTGCAGAAGCAAAACGGAAAAAAATATTTCTTTGGAAAAACATCTCTAAACGAAGTAAAAAGTTGAAGACTTTCTGTCCTAAGGAAGGGCTTGGCTCATTCGAGGGTTTTCATTGGGAGAAACTCGAACCTGTGCTCTTTCTGTCGCTAGGGGGCTTTGCCCACAGATGGGAAGTTTTGCGCTATCTAGACTTGGGGTAAGTAACTTTGAGAGCTGCTCGGGGCTGGTCGGGTGGGGTCCGGTGGCTTCACGCGGGAACAGAATCTACAAACCTGTCTGAAAGACTGCAGGGTGCTCTCGGCTTCCTCTCTCTGAAGCATCTCCTCTTGCAACCTGAAAACAGTCGCACGTTAACCAAAAAGGAACTGGGAAACCGCCAGGGGCGGGGCGGCCACACCCAACCACCACGTCGCTGTGCCTCGAGACAGGAGCTGCTGCGCCACCTCTGCGGCTTTTAGAACGGCTGCGCTCCGCAAGTTTTAGCGGGTGCTCCGCGGCAGGGTGCAAAAGCAATCACGGTCGCCACCCTAACCTGTTGCGCGAACGCCGCCACCCCTCCCCCGAGGAACCTCTGCAATCCCTTTGTCTCGCTTCCGCCACATCCCTCCTCTCTTCCCTCCTCCCCGCCCCATGATGGCAGCCCGCCAGAAGGGGCCAGGAAACTTTCTAAAAGTTTGGGGAAATGGCGCTCATCGCTTACAAGGGCCCTCGGCTGCGGACAGACTGGTAGTTTTAGGAAATCTGTAACTTGAAGCGGGGTGTTCTTGGGCAACCAGTGGGGGTGCCGGGGAAATGCTAACCGCAAGGGTCTGGGTTCAGGGCGGGGCTGCGCCGCCGCAGCCACAGCCCCGCTCACCCGCTGTCCCCCATCCCCAAGGGCGTGGCAGCTTCTCGTGGGGATCCTGTTCCCCTCTCCCTCCCTCCCGCAGCTCCGCGAGGACGCCGCCTTACTTCTCCCGGAGCCGCATGATGTCCTCGGCCAGGTTGTCGCGCTCCACTTCGACGCGGGCCTTGTCGTTGGTGAGTTGGTCCACCTGCCGGCGCAGCTCCCGCATCTCCTCCTCGTAGAGGTCCCCCAGGCGCGATTTGCCCTGGCCCTTGAGCTGCTCGAGCTCGGCCAGCAGGATCTTGTTCTGCTGCTCCAGGAAGCGCACCTTGTCGATGTAGTTGGCGAAGCGGTCATTCAGCTCCTGCAGCTCCACTTTCTCGTTGGTGCGGGTGTTCTTGAACTCGGTGTTGATGGCGTCAGCCAGCGAGAAGTCCACCGAGTCCTGCAGCAGGCGCACGCCGGGCACACTGCTCCGCAGGCGCACCGCGGAGGAGCGCGTGGCGTACGCGCCGCCCGGGGACGAGGTGTAGAGGCTGCGGCTGGTGCTGGGGCGCAGCGCGCTGCCCAGGCTGTAGGTGCGGGTAGACGTGGTCACGTAGCTGCGCGTGGAGCTCGGCCGGCTCCCGGTGCCGGGGCCGCCGAACATCCTGCGGTAGGAGGACGAGGACACAGACCTGGTGGACATGGCTGCAGAGGGTGGCGGTGGGCTGGGCGGCGGCGGCGGCACGGACCGGCTCGGGGAGGACAGGCGAGCGAGGGCGCGGTGCGTGTGGGCGGTTAGAGCGCTACTGCGTCTCTGGCGAGGGCGATCCCGGAGCGAGAGTGGCAGAGGACCAGACCCCTCCGAGGGCGCAGTTTTTATAACCCGTTAGGAAAGAGGGTCCCCTCCCACTGCCATCCCAGCCGCAGACCGCGCCAGCCAATGGGGACCGGACGAGGAGAGGGGAGGGTGGGCGGAGGTTGGGGCGGGGGCGCCCTCGAGCCTTCCTCCCTGTCCCTCTGCAAGCCCGGCTCTGGGCACCGTCCCGTTACTTTTTGGTTGGGCTGGGACTTTCGGGGGCTTTCCTGATGAGGGCCTGAGCTCTGCTCCCCCACTGGGTGCTAAAAAAGGCGGGGTCGCACGGTGGTGGGGGACCCTGCACGGGGCTGGACCAGAGGGGTCGCGGGCACCGCGCCATAGAGTTCGGGGAGGAGGCGGGCGGGTGGGAGGGGCGCTCGGCTGCAGGGCTGCGGTCGGCTAGGGGCTTGTGGGTGGGGAGACCCGCGGGCAAGAAGCAGGAAGCGGGGGGAGTTAGGGATCCAGAGGGTCGGAAGACGCCCAGAAAGAAACAAAGGGTGCCCGAGATTGGAGCGCGAGGTGGGGGCGTGCACCGCCCAGGACGCAGAGCTGGGGCCCGGCGCAGCCTGGCGCGCCGCCCACTTTGGCCCGCGAATCTTTTCAACCTCTTGTTTTGGGGGTTCCAGTTCACGCACCTAACGGGCTCTGTCTGGCTTTGGACGTCGCGAGCTTCGAGGCGGCGGCGGGGAAAGCCCGGGGGGGAGAGGGGTGGGGTCACTGAGTCACTGGCAGTGAGTCACTGAGCCCTGCTGTCCTCCGGGGTTGAGGGCTCCTAGCGGTCCGGGAACCGCTAGACGAGACGGACACGAGTCTCCTCGGGCCGCGCGCACACTGTTTGTTCTGAGTTTTACATAACTTCGAGTCGGGCCTCCGCTTTCTTCTGTGCGGTTCGCCTGCGGGGATACTGGAGCACCCCTACGTTCTTAAGGACTCTGCAAAACCTGGTTTTGTTCCAAATGTGAGGACTTTCCCATCAGCAAGACATTTCTGCAGACCGCAGATAGCTGCCAAACACGGGTCTCCAGCATCACGAACGCACTCGGGGAGGGGTTTTCTTTTCAAAGGTCCCTCCCACCCTCCCTCTGGGCGCCTCTCAGTCCCCCCCCCCCGCCCCCATGAAACCACACCCGACTTTTAACACGATCTGAAAAGTTCTGGGTGAAAGAGGAAACCCAGCGTCCGTAGTTTCAAAATCAAATCGAGAGATCACTGGTTTTTCTGCTATAGTGGAAGTCATTAAAGGTATAATCTATGCCAATTATAGAATTAATTAGGTGTTGCTTTAAAGCCCCGATTTGAAGAATGAAAGGCAATTATATAACGCAAGTGACTGAATGTTTGGGGAAAATAGATTTATGTGTTCATTTTGGTTCAGCGAGGCACAGTGCAGGATTCTGGTGACTTGTCTGGGAAATGTCATAGGTCCTTTTGGCCTCTTTTACAGACAAATTCATGCAATTGGCCTTCCAGTGAGGGAGATAAAACTGTCCGCAGAAACAACAGAAAACTTATGGTTTCGTGCATCAGGGAATGCTCAGATTCCACCATCAAAACCCATCTAGGGTAAATCACTCAAATCAAGGGCTGTTGTTGCAACATTGGTAAATACAGAAGAGAGTGTTTACCCCCAAAAAGGAGATGAAGGGAGGAAAGGCAAGCCAGCCCTACTGGGATTAAGGAGCAATTTAAAAATCGTCGGTGTTTTTGTTTGTTTGTTTGTGTATTTAGAAGACATAGTACCCGATGGATTAACTCCAAAACTAGAGTGAGTAGTTATGAGAAAAAAGGTAAAAATCCTTCCCTCTGTTTTTGTTTTTGTTTTTTTTTTTTGGAGTGGGGGATGTGGGGTTTGTACTGGACCTTACCTGGCATTTAAGAAAAATAGTGTAGAACCAAATGAAGGGTTTATCGTAGCCTCTTGGCACGAGCCCTGTCTAGGCAATATTTTGTTTAGCTCATTTCAGATATTTCTGGCAAAGTCAAGCTGCAGGACCTCGGAGGCACAGCTCCCCTACCTTGCGTTTCCTTTCTTTTCTCCTGTGCTGGGGGACCTTGGGGCACTCCCCAGAGCATGCCTGGGGCTCCGTGCCCTGGTATACTAGCTTATCCTCCCCATTGCCATCTTGCTCCCTTAGAACTCTGTATTCAAACTACTGCTTGGCAAATCACCACCATTGTGAGTGTGCCTGGAATTTTTAGGATGAGGGGGGAAAAAAGCCATCTCCCCAAGGGAGGGAGGGAGGAGGATGGACCCTACTTCCTCCCGAAATGCTGATCCCAGGGCAGTGAGGTGGTGCTGTCAGGGGATGCTTGCTGACTAACTCACCACGGAAAATGAGGGCAAGGCTCTGGTGTGGTGTGGCAGGGTGCCCTGTTGGTGACCACAGCAAATTCCTCCGGCCTGTGGTGACTTCCCCTGGGATGGACTCTGGCCTTTCTCATCCTCTCAGGGGTATCCCTCCTTTCTAACCTGACTGCAATCTGCATTGTCAGGCCGGGCTCTGGGTCATTTGCTGACTTAACTCAGGTGCTGTAGCAAAATACCATGGACCATGTGCGTTACCCAACAGACAACTCTAGAGGCAGGAAGTCCGAGATCAAGGTGCTGGCAGATTCAGTATCTGATAAGGACCTCCTTTCTGGCGTGCAGAGGGTTCCCTTGCTGTGTCCTCAGGTGGGGGAGACAGAGCTAACTGAAGCCTCTTCCTTTTCTTGTAAGTACACTGAGTCCCCTAATGGGGGCTCCACTGTCAACACCTCATCTAGACCTAATTACCCCCAAAGGCTCCATATCCATATATGGAAGTATTGGAGACTAGGGTTCCAAGATAGGAATTTGGAGCTGGGGGGGGGGGTGGGGGGTGGGACACAAACTTTGGGCGCATAGCACTCAGCATACAGCACGCTCGCACGGAGTATCCAGGGCACCCTTCCTATTAGAAATGGCCATAGCTCGCAGTGGCCTATACAGCATAGAAAACTGGAGGCTACAAAAACACTCTTACCTCCTCTGTGTAGAATGCACGATATTTCTAACAGAATTAACCATCCAGAGACACAGGTGCGTAGCACCGGGCTCAGCCAACGGGCGGCCAGTCGCCAGCGTGGGAAATCACAATGCCTGCACTAACGTCTTTGAGTGAGATCCTTAATCCTGCCCTATCTGTGCCCCACGTTCTTGGTGACCTTTGAGAGTCAACAGCATGGAGACCTTGCTCTCTCGGTTTTCCTATTCGTTTATCTGAGCGCCCTGAAAACCTAGCTTGGAGGTGTGTTTAAATGCTGGACCAGGAAGCTGTCTCAGACCCTGCACCGGGAGGGGTGTGTCGCCGTAAGGACCCGGTGACCCGACGTGTAGGCCCGCCCAGCCGTGAACACGACCGCATCTAAAGTCCTAGCCGGGATTTGGGAATTTGCAGGCTGTGGTGAGGTCAGTTGAATGGGGTGATTCGAACTGACGGAGCAGCCAGCCATGTGCAGAGGAGCTTAGCGGCGGGTGGGGGCTTTAGGAAGGCTGGTTGGCAGGAGGCCACACGGGGGGCAGGGGACACAGCTTCTAGCAGGACAGCCTGCGTGGGGTGAGAGAAAGGAGAAGGTGGATAAAGTGAGATGCGAGAAGCAGGAAAATACCTGGAAGACGTGATCATTAAGAGAATAATCATCACTCATATCACCGGAACTTTCATTTTGGTGTCTCCTGGATGACAAGGGAGTTCGCGGGGAGTTACTAAATGCCCTCATAGCCTCTTGCAAGGGGCATTCGATCGTCCATTTTACAGCCAAGGGGTCTGACATGCGGGCTCACGATTTGCTCAAGGTCTTGTGACTAGGAGGGGAGGGGAGAAGGGGGCAAGATTTTCAGTAGAGGCCTTTCTGACTCCAAAGGCACTTTTCTTTTCCCTTTGCCTTCCCCGATGATGAAATTTTGCTCCCTGTCAGCCAACCATTCGCAGATATTATGTAGGACCTACTGTGTTCCAGGAAATGGGGGGACTGGTTCATTATCAGATTATGTTGTGAAGGAGCGAACTCTGAATGGAGTTTGGCAGATGCCTAGGCTATCATTTTTACGTTATTCAGAGGATGTAACAGTAGATACGAAGTTTTTTTGTTTTTTGGTTTTTTTTAAGATTTATTTACTTGAGAGAAAGAGAGAGAGAGAGCACACTTGCGCGGGGAGGGGCAGAGGGAAAGAGAAGCAGGCTACTGGTTGACCACGGAGCCCTACTTGGGGTTCTCCCTCCCGGGACTCCAGGATCATGACCTGAGCAGAAGGCAGACACTTAACGCACTGAGCCACCTTGGTGTTGAGGGTTTGGTTTTCACTTGCTTCCTAAATTGTAACTGGGAGAGTTAAACATTTTCACCTAGATTTCTTTCCATCTCTTCAGAGGCATCGTCTCTAAAATTGGACGTAGCTCATCTTCACCCCCTAAAACCCATCAACCTCAGCGGCTTCCGCTCCCAGCCTCCGTGTGTGTCCAGGGTGGTCAGCACACTACCAAGATGACAAACCTTCATCCCCATGGCCACTCCTTCCTTTTTGGTCACTCAGACCCAGGAGCCCTCCTGGCTCATTGCCTCCTGCGTCCACTCCTCGGTTTCGTTGCTGTCACTCATCCAAGCCATTTGGTCCCTCAGCCCTGCAGCCCTCGAGTGCCCTTCTTCCAGGATCTCCTTTCCTCCACCAACATGTCTGTCTTTGAGCCACAACCTCTTTTTCTTAATGACTGCATTCTTTTTATTTTTTCTTAAGATTTTTTTTTTTTAAGATTTATTTATTTATTTATTTGACACAGAGAGAGAGAGAGAGAGAGAGAGATCACAAATAGGCAGAGAGGCGGGGGGAAGCAGGCTCCCCGCCAAGAAGGGAAGCTGATGCAGGGCTCGATCCGAGGATCCTGAGATCATGACCTGAGCCCAAGGCAGAGGCTTAACCCACTGAGCCACCCAGGCGCCCCTAATGACTACATTCTTAACACTCCCCAGAGATCCAAAGTGAATCACTCCTTCCTTCATTAGGAAGTAAGCTCCATAAAAACAAAAAGAATGTGGGGTCCATGAGGGCAGGGATTTTTTTTTCTCTTTTGTTCACTGTCCTATCGTCATGTGCCTAGAGAACTCTGCCATATTCATTGAATGTTTGATTGATGCTTGAGTAATTCACAGAAGAAGGAAGAAAGGAAAGAAGGGAGGGAGGAGGCTAATATTTCTAGTCCCATTATGTTCAAGCCTTATGCCAATCACTTTGCATGTGACTGCATTTAATCTTTTCAGGACATAATGATCCTCAAATTCGCTGACTCAGAATATTGAATAGTTACCATGGGCCAGGCTCTCAGCTAGACACTGGGGGGAGAGGGAGAAGTGAACAAGGCTCATGCTCTTAGAATATTGAGTTGTGCCTCTGCAAATGTGATTCAGAGAGACAATACTCAGGTAAAGGAACAAGCAAAGAAATTATAATTTGTAATAAAGATGGTGAAGGAAACAGAAGTTTCGCTGCAAGGAGATTGAGGCTCATGACATTCAGCTGTGGCCTTTGAAAGCCAGGCCAAGCGTGTCCACCCATCCTTCCCGCTGCTCCTCACCAGGCTGCGGTTTCAGGAGGACCCTGAGCTTCTCTCTGTTGGGCGAATATACCGCACTTTCCCATATTTCCCATAACTTCCTTCAGCATAACCATTCCCATAACTTCCTTCCTTCCCATAACATTCTCTTCAGCAGATGGGTGTCCTCATTTTCTGTACCACCTGCAACGCATTTTAGTTCAGGTAAGTTAGAAAGTGTTCATGCCTCCGGGGAACTCCCAGACTTGTAGAAGGACCAGGAGCCACAGAAAGAGCTGTACTGCCTAGTGGCATGTGGTGAGTGCTCTCACGCAGGTATGAATGAAATACTAACGCGTTTAGATAGAAAAATGATCCATATCCACTTGGGGCAGACCAGAAAATATATTTAGAAAAGGTGGTATTCAAGGAATGGGTACACTTTTTATGGCTTTTTGTGGTAGAGAAAGAAGGTTCAAAACTGATGAAACAGTTTGAGCAAAAACCACCTAGATGGCAGGGTTCTGGGGGGAGGGGGTCATTTAGGGGAGAGCAGGGATCCCAGTGCGGCTGGACTATAGAGCAGTGGTGGGGGGGAAAGGGAATCGGATGCTAATATGGGACCATGTGTTGGAGGATGAAATGCCAAAGAGAGGAGTTTCTAATTAATGTGGTGGGCAGTGGGAATTCACTGCCATTTGTGGCTTGCTTTAGGAAGACTGTTCTAGAATATTTGTGGGGGATGAATTGAGGAGACCGATTGGAAGGCTATTTGCAGTAGATCAGGTGAATGGGGGGCGTCCAGTGATGGCATGGGGAGATGACTGTTCCAGGCTGTGAAGTGAGGAGACAAGCAAGTCAAAGGCCTCAGAGCTTTCTGGATAGGGACCGAGAGAATGAGTGTGGTGTACACAGAAGAAAAATATGGAGGTGGGAAATAATGTGGGGTGAAAGAGAATTCATTCAGGGACGCCTGGGTGGCTCATTTGGTTAAGCGGCTGCCTTCGGCTCAGGGCATGATCCCAGCGTCCTGGGATCGAGTCCCGCATCGGGCTCCTTGCTCGGCAGGGAGCCTGCTTCTCCCTCTGCCTCTGCCTGCCTCTCTGCCTGTGCTCTCTCTCTCTCTCTAACTAATAAATAAATAAAATCTTTTAAAAAATTAAAAAAAAAGAGAATTCATTCAAATCCTCTTCTCTGAAAGTATCGTCCCTTCAGTAGCCTATATACGGTGAAACCATACGAGGTGGCTGAGGTATAAGCTGGATCCCGCAGTTCTGCCTTTTATTGCACTTCCACAATGTTCACATGAGTTAATACCCATTGCCTTATGATGGTCTGCTTTTCACAGTTGGTATAAAATTGGGGACTTCTTTGGTATCTTCTAGAACAGTTTCTAAAGTTCAGAGAAAAAGCATAAAGGTGAATTCCTGGAAATTTCTTTGAATTTTTTTTGGGAGAACTAAAAGCAGATCATAGTTCCCCACAGAGCTATTTATTAGTTAAAATTTCGTCGAAGTCTAAAGTACATTCTATGACAAAGGAAAGAGAAGGTGGTCAGTATGTAGGAGGGAAAAAGAGATGTTCATCAATCTATGGAAGGAAAGCCTCGTGCAAGTATTTCCAGCTGATGTCAGACAGATGTGAAGCTAGATTTTCAGTATTGATTTACTGGATGCAAAACACAAAACGAAACCAGCCCGGTTATAAAAAACAAACCTTATTTGAAAGTGACCTAAAGGACACTGTCAGAGTTTAGTTATTGGCCAAGTGAGATTACCACAAGAAAACAAGAAGGTATTTACTCATGGCCTCTAATGTTGTTTTTACCATGTTTCAGGATAGAGAAGGTCATCCCACCACAAGAAAATTTGTCGAAGGGCATGGACATCTTGGAAATTGACTCTGCCTATCTTTAGGAGGTCCTCTAGTTCCTGAGTGGTGGAAGTTTTTTCAGGAGATATTTTGGTAATGGGCATAATGATAATAATTGTTTACTAGCACAGTTTTAAAGAACTGAAGTTTTTAAAAAAATTTTTTCTTTTCTTTATGGTAACCTATAAAGCTGAAATGGAAATATATTGATTATATATATAGTCATAATATCTTTCCTGTATATTTGGGACAAATAAAAGAACTCTGTCCCACTTATCTCCCAACTGACTAATGAATTAACCAATCTTCCCCAAAAACATGGAGATATTTTAGCTCTGGCATATCATGTTGTTTAGCCAGTGAAAATTATTTTCTTCAGAACCTTGGATATTACCTTTAGTTTTGGATATGTTTGATAAACTCAGTGTTTAAAATATATCCCACCAAACTTTGGTCTTGTGTATGGTGACAAAGATTGTTATGATCTGTAGAGGTTAGAAATGAAAATCAAAAGACAAAGTATCAGAAAAATAATAAACACGTTAAGTCAAAGTAACCCTAAATGCAAATGGAAGAAAATATAAGATAATGATAAAACTATGCAAGGCAAAAGATTAAGAAAATTCATTACTACAATTATGAGAAATAACTATGAAAGACCATTTTGAGTTAACTGTAGCAGAATAAAGAGATTGGCAGCCCTCTCCATAATTCTCCTGCAGTGATTTCTTAAACTACTGAGTAAGGTTTTGTATTTCTAATTAGCTCAGTCTTAGAAATATGCCCTCTAATGTGACTCATATGAACATATGGAGTAACTACAAAAATATTATGAAACTTGAGCTTAATATAGATTAAACATGTTTTCTCCATAGCATAAATGGTGAAAAATTGTTCTGATACAGTACTGTAATGAATTCATCTGTGAGCTCCAGAACTTGAGTTTAGACACGTGTGATTTCGCGTGTCAAGATCAGGGTTTTCGTTTTGCTGACTCTGGGTTGGTTTTCACAGTCCGTGATCTGTGAGCTCTAAGCAATGATAATGGTAACCAGGCATGCCATGATATCATGACTAAAACTGGACTCTGGCCCAGATGGGAAAGCTAATGGTAATCATAATGAGACCTTGCATGTATTGAGTGCCTACTGTATGCCAAGTATGAGCCTATTTGCCACGTGTTAACTTATTTAATCCTCACAACAGCCCTATTATACATAGGAAGAAATTGAGACACAGAGAAGCTGAGTAAGTTACTCAAGCTTATACAACCAGGACGTTGCAGACCTGGGATTTGATCCCAGGACTTCTGGCTCTGGGTCCCACACTGGAAACTTCACTGTTCAGTAGTATCTCAAAGTTGTGGTATTTTTGTACCACTGTTGGTGACATCCCCACGTCTCTTTGGCATTCTTATTGTGATATCTATCTCTTTGGACTTTTTTTTTCCTGTTCTGATGCAGCAATAGGACATTTTTTTTATTCAGAGAATATGGTGCCCTTAATGAATCATCAAGATGTCTGTGGACAATTTCAGGGGTTTTTTGTAGAGATCTCATTTCTTTCCTTCTTTTTTTTTTTTTTTTTTTTCCTAGATCTCATTTCAGAATCCTGACTCAACCCACCAGAATTTGATAGTGATGGAGTATGACTCCACACAATTACATGAATGAAAATCCTCAACCACATTAACTAGTGGAAAAGAAAGAAACTAACGTTTTTGGAATGCCTCTGTAACTAAGAGCATCTTCTACTCATTCTCTATTAGTTGGAGTTTTAGGGAGATTTATTAATGTTTAGGATACTAATATTGCATGGGCCAAAAGAATGGGAGAGTTCTGTGGTCTGAGCGATAACAGTGAATCACAGGGCAACCAAGATTCTCAAGGCCAAACTAAACAACGTTACTGAGAATACATACAAGCTTACTACCCAGTTAAAAAATTTCTTGTGCACCCACCATCTCATTGCTTTTGTGTATCGGAGTTTCCCAAGTAATGCTCATCAACACCAGGTTTCCTTTAAAACAGAGCCTCCTTAAAGCACTTCACATGTGTACAAGGCTGTAGATCCGAGGGGAAAAGAAGGCATGAAAGTGTTAAAAAGCCTGATGAAATCCTCACTTAGTAGTGGCCCAAATCCTTAGTGGATTGGATTATTCTAGAAAGAACCAATGACCCTCTTCAGCCAATGTGTTTTGAGTCCTGATGTGTGCCAGGCTCCCGGTTGTGAGCTAAGGACACAGAATTGAATAAGCACCTTCTTTGCACTCCGAGGGCCCCTAATTGACTTCTCTCTTCTCTGCTAAATCTTTTTGTCTCTAAGTCTTGTGTGATCATGCTGCCACATCGAGATCTGGTCTAGTAGTTTCATAATGCCCCCTTCTCCCTGCACCCCCCCCCCCCCCCCTCCCGGCCCCCCAGCTGGCTAAAGTCACAGTGCTTTTTACTCGGAAAGCCATGGAAATGTGAAGTTTACTGTTTTGCTCTCCCTGATAAAATATAGCATAATAACTAGTTGCTGGGTTACTGCATAAAACACAGGCCCCAAATGCAGCCGGGAAGAATAGTTAGCAATTAAGTAAAGGAAATGACTAGTGGGTTTGAAACTCAACACAGGGCCCAAGTACTTCTTAGCAAAGGAAGGCATCTGGGTTACTTAGGCAACTTTTATCACTAAGGAAGTAGTTTTGGTGACTCATACTCATACAGAGCGACCGCTTTCAAAATCTGTTATTTGGTGCCTTTACCATTAGGCTTCTGTTTTCCTTTTTTCTTTGGACTGGGACAGAAAAAAGCTACATGTGGATGGCACGGGTTTATTACTTAGTAGCATATGATTCTCTGGCTGACCCATGTTTTGAAATTTAATGGACCCATGGTGATCAGAGTAAAAGGTCAGTAGTTCTTGCCCTGTATTGCTATATTAAATGTAGAACTAAGCTTATCTTCCAAGCAGCAATGTTATGTCTTATATTAATGTTTCTTGTCAGGTACTTTTTGTTATTTGATGTAACAATACTGCTATTGAAAATACTGGTCACACTAAAGGGCTTTATACCATAACCTAAAATGCCTCAGTTTTCCCCCAAGGAGATGAAAAATGGAATTAAATTGTTCATGGAGAGCTGCCTGGAGTATATATCGTGTTGTATATATTATTGTATATTATACATTGTATATATTGTACATTGTATACCTATTAGTATATTGTCTGTATTATTATATACAAAAAATAGAGGAACTTGCAGGAATGTCCTCTGCCAGCTTCTCTCTTCAGATTATCTGTCTACCTGCTCGATGTTCTACTAGTACGTACTGACAACTGATATTCTTCTGTATTAAAAAAATAGTAGAGAAGTTATAGAAGAAGTGAGTTAATTCCAAGAGTGATGGGCCAATAATGTGCTTAGAGAATCATGGAAGAATGTACTATTGACAAAGAAAAGTGGGAGCCAAGACCAGGTGATTGGGCTCGTGGGTTTGGTTACAGAGGCTCTGGCTTTGCCGGGTAACCTTCTCGGTATCATTGTTCAGTGCAGTCAGCATAGGGCTCGCCTGGATTGTCTTTGTATCTTTTGTTCTAACTCCAGAAATCATGCTGTAAGTCTCAAAAGTGTAGCTGTTTTCATTTTGCTTTTAATTTAGCTCTTTTCTGTTTTTAATTTTGTGGCTGGAAAAGCTTGAAAAAGGCAATGAGTCATGACAACCATTTCTTTTTCTTCCAGATCGAAGCGTTCAGTGTGAGGCCAGGGCACGGAGCACCATTTGTGCGATTCCTGAGCCTTAGCAGCCCTGCCCTCTTCTTTGGGGGCCCCTTTCAGGGAACATGGGAGAAGGGATGGTCTAGTGGTTCTCAAAGTGGGGTTCCCAGACCAGCAACATCAGCATCATCTGGTGTTTGTTGGCAATGCTGTCGCTTCCCACCTTAGGCTGACCGAGTCAGGACTCTGGAGCAGAGGCCCAACAATCTGGTTTTTAAGAAGACTTCCAGATGATTCTGAGGAGTGCTGATGTCTGAGAACCACCATGCTAGTGAATCATTAGTATTTGTGGCCATGAAGAGTATGAAAACTACAGTGGCTGGAGAGTGGAGACATTGATGAGTCTGTTGTTGAGGAAATGAGGAATAGATAGGAGAGAGTTTTAACTTGAGAGTCAAAAAATAAAAAGTCTGGAATTTAATGAGGAAGGCTGATTGCTTGCAAGAACCTTTGCTTTCTTAGAGAAGGGCGATCCGGATGACTGGGGGACTGTGAACTAACTATATGGGCATGGTTCTGAAATTCTCAAATAATCCCTCGTGAGAGAAGTCATGCCTTTCCATATGAGGACATACATTCAACTCAGGTTTGTAAAATCCTTTAAGACTCTCATGGTCCATTGACTTGCCCAGCTCATTGGCATCTTGAGGCCCTTGTTTCTGCATCTGAAAACCATATGCGTTGTTATTTGCTACAAATGATCTCATCAGAATGAAGTCAGAGATTTGGGATATGTAAGAGGATTTGTGAAGTGATTTGATTACTGAAAAATGTGAAGCGTAAGGATGAAGAATAATTACTATCGATATGGACAGTAAAGAGGGGTTTAGAAGGTGATACAAAAATGGGTGGATATTTCAATTTCCCTTTGACACATATACCCCCTTAATCCTGGCTCTGTTGTGTAGTAGTTTTTGATGTTAAGTAAATCACAAGTTTTCAAAACTTTTCACCTTAGTTTCCTCAAAAAAAATATATATAGTATCAATGATAATCTACTCAGAGGATTGTTGTGAGAAAAAAATTAGATTAAAATATGAAAATGCAGCTTGTAAAGGTCAAACATTACACATTTTAGATATTGTCATTAGATTGTTGTTTTATGTCTGGGTTGAGGAAGCTTCGCGATTATTGGCGTAATGACATCCAGGAGTTTGGAATAAGTATGTACATCAGCAGATTTTATGATTACAAAAAAAAAGCTCTGTTTGCTTTCCTACTAATTCTCCCCCAGTGGAATGTTTTCATTTTCTCATGAAATGAGGGGAGATCCACATATGTTTTATTAAAGCAAGCAAGCCTGATATTTTTTATCCTTTGAACAGAGAGACTGCATTTCACTCATTCTTTCAGGGAGAGATGACAGATTCTGGAGTCCAGGCCACGTGGGTTAAATTCCCAAGTTCTGCATAAGCCTTAGTGTCCTTGTATATAAGAAGGAGGTGTTAATATGGAGGTGTATGAAGATGAAGTGAGAAATATAGATAAAATGCATGGTAGAGGGGTACAAGGTAAGCACCCAATAATGTGGGCTGTTATTAAACTATACCATGAAGAGGGGTGATGAGTCTGAAAAGTCAGGGGCAGGAGAAAATAAGAAGACAAGAGCCCGATCATTTTGCAAATGAAAATTCAAGCAGAACCCATGACTTTCCTGGTTACTCTTACTAAATTAAACAATTCTCTGTTTCTAATAGAGAAAATTAATCATAGTGATTTATAATCTGTGTATCTACCTAATAATCAAAACTTCCAATCTCGATTTAAAGTTATGCGTCTTCCCTCTCCAGGCTCCCTCTCCAGGCTTGAGTGTGTTAGTTGCAACGGAATGGGAGTCCTAGATCTCTCTTTATACTAAGTGCTTGTCCTGCTCCTTCCCCATCTTGCTAACGAAGGTCTCCTGCTTCAGGGTTAGATCTCATGGAGAAGAGGTGAGGGAGTTAAGAAAGTTCTTTCTTGACAAGTACCGTTGGTGATCTAGAGTTTACATGTCTCCATTGGGCATGGGTTTAAAACTGGCCCTTTCTCTAGCAGGTGAGTCTCTGGGGACTTCTCATCATTGGGATGGCTCTCTCAAAGCGTCTTTAACATTCAGAGGCGCATTTGTATTTGGTCTTTCACAGTCACTAGAAGTCATTCAGAAGTATACTCTTTGATTTTTACGGCTGTAACTTCTTTCCGGGGGCACATCCTCCCACAGTGTCTAACCCAGCGAGCTCTCCCTTGTATGGTTCAGATCTGGTCCAAGGGAAATACATTACTTTCTAAAACTAGGGGATAGAGGATAAGTTCAGTTGTAAATGTCCAGGGTGGTCCTTTGAAGCTCTTTGCATGGGTCCTGAGGTGAGTTGCAAAGAGCTCCATAGACCTGGGGGAAAAGGTCAATCCACACAGCATGCTGGCAACTTTCTCCAAAAACTTTCCTCTTCTGGGCGCCTGGCTGACTCAGTAGTTTAAGCATCCAACTCTTGGTTTTGGCTCAGGTCATGATCGCAGGGTCATAAGATCAAGCCCTGCATTGGGCTCCCCACTCAGGGGAGACTCTTCTTCCGCTCTCCCCGGCCACACCACCAACTCCATGTTTTTATGTGTGTTCTCCCTGTTTCTCTCCCTCTCTAAAATAAAATGAATCTTAAAAAAACAACAACAACAAGATTTCTGCTTCAAAAATCTCCAACTCATTTATACCTTCATTTTGGATACCTTCAACATGGAGAGACAGATGGTGATGAGAGTGATGTAATTCCTTCCAGAACCCTTCCTTTGAAAACTTCACATTATAGTGTTGTCTTTCACTTCAGAATGTGGTTTCTACCGTGTGCTGCTTCAGTTGAAACTTGTACTTTAACTCCTATGAAAGGAAAGGGGAAAGGATCACTTTGGGGATGGCCTGACTTGGGGAATGCCCTGACTTCTCATACCATTGTTGTTGCTGCCAAAGAGAAAATGGTTTGGCCATGCACAAGGGTCAATGATTTGACCCTTAAAAGTGCCCGAATCCCAAAGTAAATCTTTCAGTGTGAGTGTTTTTTCAGATGTTCAGATTTAATCTTTTTCTCATAGGCAGCTTTTTGTTTTTTTTAAAGTGACTAACTTACATTATTCCTGACTTACATGATCAATCTTGGGGCTGACTCATGTTATTGTTTTAGGAGCTAAAATGTGTTTTTTTTTTTTAAGATTTTTTTTAAAAGATTTTATTTATTTATTTGACAGACGGAGATCACAGAGAAGCAGGCAGAGAGAGGAGGAAGCAGGCTCCCTGCAGAGCAGAGAGCCCGATGTGGGGCTCCATCCCAGGACCCTGGCTGGGATCATGACTGAGCCAAAAGCAGAGGCTTTAACCCACTGAGCCACCCAGGTGCCCCTAAAATGTGTTTAAAAATGGTGTTCAGGGGTGCCTGGGTGGCTCAGTGGGTTAAAGCCTCTGCCTTC